>JAESVK010000922.1:249841-287316 GCA_017140935.1 Hamamelis virginiana
TGCTAGGAAGACTGCCGTCAAAATCTTACAATGCGGTTTCTATTGGCTTACCATGTTCAAAGACTCCTTCAAGTTTTGTAAAACTTGTGAGCGTTGCCAACAGTTAGGTGGAGTTACTAGGAGACACATGATGCCCCTTACACCCATTATAGTTATTGAAATTTTCGATTGTTGGGGCATCGATTTTATGGGACCATTCCCGTCCTTTTTTGGCAACCTCTACATTCTTCTAGCAGTGGACTATGTGTCCAAATGGGTAGAGGCTATCCCATTTAGAATACATGACCATAAAATTGTTTTGAAATTCTTGAAAGAGAACAGTTTGTCTAGATTTGGGGTACCTAAGGCTATTATTAGTGACGTTGGTTTACACTTTTGTAATCGCCCTTTTGAAACCCCAATGAAAAAGTATGGGATTACCCATAAGTGTCAACCGCCTACCACCCACAGACAAATGGCCAAGCTGAGTTAGCCAATAGGGAGATCAAACACATCTTGGAAAAGACGGTCAACCCTAATAGGAAGGATTGGTCACTTCGCTTGACCGACTCCTTATGGGCATACCGCACAGCCTCTAAAACTGTTTTAGGCATGTCTCCCTACTGCATAGTCTTTGGTAAAGCCTGTTACCTGCAGGTTGAAATGGAACACAGGGCTTTTTGGGCCATTAAGCAATTTTAATTTTAATCTTGATGCCGCAGGTCAGCAGAGAAAGCTTCAGCTAAGTGAACTTGAAGAAATTAGGCGGGATGCCTATGAGAGCACTAGGGTGTACAAGGACAAAATGAAAGCTTTTCACGATAAAAAACATTGCTCGCAAATCTTTTGAGCCAAATCAGAAAGTCTTTCTGTACAACTCTAGGCTGCATCTCTTTCCTGGTAAGCTGAGGTCCTGTTGGGTGGACCGTTCATAGTTAAAACTGTTTTCCCTCATGGGGCTGTAGAGATTGAGAATCCCAAAAATGGCAATGTTTTCAACGTGAATGGACAGAGACTTAAGCTATTTCTGGAGAACTTTTCACGTGAGACTGTGGTCGAGGAACTAGTGGACCCAGTCTATCACGAGACCCCATCTGAGTAACCTTTTGTGTTATTGCTTGTATATAACTGTTGTTTTTCTCTTCTTTTGTTTTTCTTTTGGAAAATGTGGATATTCTAACCCTTGTGCAGATGATAGAAGGATTATAGCTCATACACTGGTGCTTTGTTCCCTTTCCTCCCATTTTGTCGTTAGTGCTTATCTTTTCATGCATTGAGGACAATGCTCATTTCTAAGTAGGGGGAGGTACATTCGTGTTGACTTTACTTTATACAGGGTAGCTTTTGTGAAGAAACTTGAGAAATTTGAAAATTTTTGTTGGTTCATGCTTTACTTGTGCATAATACTCCTTTTTGGACCCCTGTTGATGAGAAATCCTTTGATTTGATACTTAATTAAACGTATGGGTTGTGTTTGGATTGTGAGGCATGATGTTTTAGTTTATTTTTATGATTAATTCAGTTTTCGTTCCCTTATTGCACAATGCACGCCAAGTTTGTATTTTCATGCTTATCTATGCGTTTGAGTATTCCTTTGAGCCTATCATGTTGAACAGGGTTAAAACTCATTGTTTATCACTTGTGCAAGCTTTTTCGTGCTAACTTTGACATTTGGTTGAAGGAACGCATGGATTAGCCCATTCTGTGAGCATTTCTTGCCTATAATCCATGCTTAGCATAGTGAAATTTGGTTTTGATAATTATGGAACAATTGTGTTTGTTTTAAAAGTGACTTTAGGCCATTTTTGTCATGTCTATCCCATTTTTATACATTGTGTCCATCCCTTGCACCTCTTTGAGCTTTAGTCCCGTTTCCGCTTCTTGTTTTAGCTGAGGAACCAAAGATAATGCAAAATCGGGTCATGGGCGTCAAGTAAGTTTGGGGGGGTCAAATATTAGTGTGGGCATGTTTTGGAATGTTGGTTGTTGCTTTTGGAAAGGTTGGGAAGCTTTGAAAATGAGTTTATGCAATTTTGGGATGTCTTGAGCCAAATCTAGCAAAATCTGCATAGTGGTACCGGTACCGTGGGTAATTGGTACCGGTACCACCTATTTTATTTTGAAAATTCGAGATGCAATAGCAAAATGCACCGGTACCACCCTTACATGGTACCGGTACCACGGGCCCAGCAGTTCAAAATGCCCCACTTCGTGCCATACCTCTCTTCATTCTTTTATAACATTCTCTCATTCTCTCTCTCTCTCAACCCTAGCCACCACAAAGCCTCCATCACCACCATCATTTCCGGCCATCCTCGCCGCCAGCGACCGCCAAACTCCGGCAAGTCTTCACATTCACTTCGGTAAGTACCCATTTTTCCTCTATTTTCATGTATTTTTGCTTCATTTCCATGCCATTCATTATATAACCATCCATTCTCTATTTCTCTCCATTTTAATACACATCCCACCATTAATTATTCATTTTTTTTACCATCATTCATCCTATATATTACAATCCAACATTAAAACCCACCATTCATCATCTCTACCAATCAAAAACCCATTTTTTTCCCCCTTTTTCTCAACCCTAACACCACCATTCATCATTCACACCCCAAATCCTTAATCCAATAACCATTTTGGGCCACATTGGGATGTTGCTTTGCAATTAAAGGGTCAATTTTGTTAGTTTTTGAGATTTAGCATTGTAACCTATAATCGGGATCCATTGAATTGAATTTGTTTTTTTGCTACATTTGGGGTATTTTGATTAATCTATTATCGCTCAAACCTTCTTGTTGATTGTGTTGGATTTGGTGAAGTTTGTCCACTTGGATGTTATGGGTAGGAGGATGTTTCGCTGTGTGGGAGATGGGTGCTTGTTGTTCGTTGAAATAGGGCTGTTGGATTTACTATGAGTTTATTTGTGTTTCTCTGCTGTGGTGGGTGTGTTCATTACAGTTATGGCCAAGGGCAAGCAATCAAAAGAGACTGCCCCTGTAAGGGCCAAAGCCAATGCCGTTGCTGAGTCTACAAAGAAGAGAAAAGGCAGGGATGGGGAGCCAGTCCCAAGGGCAGCTGCAAGTTCTGCCAGAGGTGATAAAAGGAAGCGTCCTACGAGCACTTCAGAGTCATCTGAAAATGAAGGGGACGATGAGGAGCTTGAAGCCAAGAATTGGGCCAATGCTGTGGCCAAAAAAAATTTTAACTGTAAAAGGGGCGTGGTTGAGCGTGATTTTATTCACACCAGTGTCACCTACCAGGTTATCCACTTCCACCTGAGTCTAATCCTCATCCACCTCGAGTCCTCCCAAACCGAGGACCTGATGTCCTAATTCCAGGGATTTACAATAGAGGAGTTCTGTTTACTGGAACCTACATCCCAAGGTCTTTTCACTCCGATTGCGCTTTAATGAACAAGCTGATCCATGCTTCACTCCTACCAGGAGGCAAAGAGAAGAGGCCATCACAGCATGAAGTTAACTTTCTCTATGAATTAATGCAGCGTGGGGTCATTGATTTTGCAGCCTTGATTTTCAATGCCATGAAGATTTTCCATAAGCGTAATTGGACTGCAGCACTCCCATACCCATATCTTGTGACCAAAATTTGCCATGATCAGCAAGTGAGAGCTCGTAGAGATGAAGTTTGGGTCACTCCTAAGTTTGGCCCCATTATGCAAGTCACAAAGAACAAGAGTAAAGCCATTGCAAAAAAGGGAGTCCCACCTCCAGTTCAAGCACCTGCTGCACCTATGCCTCCAGCGCCTGAAGAGCCAGCACCTCCTAGAAAACAAAGCTCTCCACTTCAGAAACTGAGAAACGAGATAAATGCATGGTTTAAATGTCTGCTTGGGAAACAAAGACAACTTGAGAATCGCTTTAATTCTTTTGTAAGAGAGCAGTGTGAAGCAAGGGGCGAGTATCAGCCAACACCTCCATTCCCTCCTAACTTGGAGCGCAGTTTATGTGATGAACTTAATGAGTATGTTGTGGAAGATGAGGATGAAGAAAAAGTCGAGGGAGAAGAGGATTTTGATGAGGAAGTGGAAGAAAGCTCTGACGAGGAGTAGATAGTGTGGGTGGTGATCAGTTGCAGTTGGGATCTACTGTTTTCAGTTCTCTTGGTTCATTTTGATTATGTTTTAGGTTTAGGTTGTTTTTCTTTTGGGTCATTTCAGTCTTGGGTAATCTAGGTTAGCGATGGCAGTTTTGGGTAGTAACCTAGCTGTGCTTATAGTTATCGTCTAATTCCTTTGTTAGCCTTTGTAGCCCATGGTCATGACAAGCTTTTTAAGACCTAATCGATTTCTAACAACTTTTTGTTCCATTTTGAACATTAAGTGAATTATCTACCTTGTGTTTGCTTGCATTTTATACATCTCTCTCTGCTGAGTTGATTATCATTTTCTAGTGTGATTCGCTGTTATTCATGTCAAAGCTCTTACTCTCTTCTATTCTGTCCTTT
Source organism: Hamamelis virginiana (assembly GCA_017140935.1). Lineage (NCBI taxonomy): Eukaryota > Viridiplantae > Streptophyta > Magnoliopsida > Saxifragales > Hamamelidaceae > Hamamelis > Hamamelis virginiana. Next base: position 254,291 of record JAESVK010000922.1, read on the forward strand.
TGGTTGCTTGAATGCTTAGCTTTGTATAATTTCCTTCGCTTGGCTATCACTCACACATGGGAATACTGTTTATTTGATTTTAAACTTCAACATCATTCTCTCTCAGTTTAGACTTTCAAATATGTTGCTACAAGTGTTTTTGATGTGAATTCTTTGAAGGGAATTTTGATTCTTTTTTATGCTTGCTAGGGACTAGCAAGATTTAAGTTTGGGGGGGTGATTAGTAGTCATATTTACATTATTATATGTTTCTTTTATAGCTTATTAGTTAGTTGCCATACTTTAATGCCTGTGTTTTGGTGCGTTTTACGCTGTGGTTACCTTTTCTCTGTCGCGCAGGTAAACCCGTATTTCGACCATGCTTTTGCAGCCTTTTTAGAGCATTCTTGAAGTCTTGAAAAGTTCATGAAGCATCTTGGTGTTGGAAGGAACCTATGTGGGAGTTTGAAGTGATTTCAGGGCTATTTCAGCATTTCTACAAAAGTGGTATCGGTACCACCAACCCGCGGTACCGATACCGGTACCGGGTATTTAATTTCCCAAAATTTGAGCACAGAAACATTTTGCACCGGTACCACATCCCGTGGTACCAGTACCATACCCCGAGATTTGCTGGTTTTCTTGTATTTTGTGCTTTTTAGCAGGAGCTCTTATGTAACTTCATGTGTAAACCCTTTGGGATGTATTTAAGGGAGTTTTCTTAGCTGATAGGAGGTTCCTAGGTTGCTTCTCACTTTGTTCTTGGTTAGTCTTAGGTTTAGCTTAGTTTTCTCTCAAGTTTTTAGGGTTTCTTGATAGTTTAGCTTAGATTTATGTTTGATATTTGTTGTTTCTTGCTTGAAAGTTCAATATAGGTTAGTTTCCTTTGATGTAATCTTGTTTGTGAGCTACATTTTCGTTTGTGAATCTCTAGTTACCATTTATTTCATTTTCCTAGCATTTATTGATCTTATTTGAAGCATTTACTTCCTTGAATGGCTAGCTAAACACCCAAGGTGAGTTCTATAGTGGAGTTCTTCTCCAAACCCTAGGTAAATGAGTTTCCCCATCTCAAAAGCTTTAATGTTAATGGAATGATGCTTGTATACTCTCTCTCACCTTTTGAACCCTTGTGGATTCATATTCATGACCATTGTGCAACCAGTAAGATGTTGTATGTTGGTTAGTGAGCACATATGCACTCTACATGTTTGTGAAAATGTCTATGTGAGTATTAAGCTACATTCCATCATTTGTATTATCTTTATTGAGCTTCCATTGTCAAATATTCCATTAAAGACTATAGTTCAAATGGATTCTTGAATGTGCTTGGTATGAGGAACCATTTACCATGGGCTAGGAAGGAATGAATCCATAGGACCCTTCCTCCTTTACTTACAAGTTTTCATACATACTTATTGCCATCAACTTGGCGCAAATCACTTTCAACAACCAACCAAAACCCATATTTTTCACTTTTATTTGTATTCATTGGGTAGCATGACCTAAGAATCACTAGAGCCTATTCCACTCCCTGTGGATATGACCTAGGTACTCCTTAGTTTCATTGCTTGACGACCAAAGAACTCCTACGCTTGGGAATCTCATGCATACACATCATTTTATGTTCAAGCACTCTCTTACTCTATCTCTTTGCTTCACTCCACACACTTTCACTACACTATATACATATATTTACAACCTAAATGCTGGAGACAAGCTACCAGACACGCAGCCAACAAGCCTCCCTACAGCAGCCTAAGCCACCTTACATGCAACATACAGGTCTGCAGCAACACCCTTTTTTCAACAAATTCAACCTTCATTAATGACACCAATTTTTTCGGTGTGAAAATATCTTTCCTATCTGCAGCAATCATTTATCAAGTTTATATTTCAACAAAAATCAATATCTATTTAGTCTTAACAAGATTTAAAAAAAAAAAAAAACAAACTTATTGTTTTTCAGTAAACTTATTTAATATAAAAAATAAGTTAGAGATTTTTTATTTTCCTATTGGGGACCCCCCTGTTATTTTTTTTTTCAAGTCATCAAAGAGAAGAAAAAAAATGGAGAGCATACATAAGGGAGAAGAGAAACTTATTTGATAAATAGAGGAGAAGAGTTTAGTTGCTATTGCAAACTTGGAATTGGCAAACTTGGAATGAGGCTGTGAATTTCACTATTTTTGAACCTAGGGTTTTTGAGGGAAAGAAAGTTGAACAAAATAATGATTTTATGTTTGATAAAATAAAAAATAAAATAAAAAATTAGTAGAAGAAGGAAACTCTTAGGTGGGAGAGTTAGAGACGGACTAGTTTCATGTTGCAATGTAAAGTTTTTACCAATTCTTTTTTTTAGATAACTTTGTTTGGTATAAAAGAATAAATATTTAATAAAAAAAGGAATAAATAAAAAACAAAATAAGCAAATAAAGACATTTAGTTTTGATAAAAAGACTTTCCACCTACCTTTCTACCATTTTACTGTTTGCCTTTTTAGGCTTTGCAATTGCAGAAAACTAGTGAGAGAAGTGGAAGAGGGGGGGGGCATTTGGTTTCTTACTATTTACCACTTATATAAAATATATATACATACATACGTAATTAAGTGGGATGCGAAAATTCGGGTTCCACCCCTGTACACAGGAAGCAACCTTTTTTCAATTCAGTGTTACCTTTGCATCCAATGTTTCAAACAAAAGGCTCAACTTTTCAATCCTTCCAAATCATCCTCACATGTCAATCTGTCGTGTTATTCGCCCCATTGCTTTGACACCCCCTCAAACAGGTGTGTTGAATTTAGCCATTGTAGGTATGTCTAATCATACGCTGATGACACCCTGACAATCACTACAAAAAAAATTGGATTTAGTAACCAACATTTAGTTAAGGTCGAAAAAAGTATTGTGTTACTGATGTGGTATCATGGCAACAGAGATGCTTACCATGGACACATGTTACGGATACATAACCAGTGTTACTAATGTGGTATTTGGTTGCTCACATAGGACTATAGTTCCAAGTGGCCTAACAAGTGGAGTACTTGGCCTTAGTCCCAGCAAAATATCGTTGGCTTCACAACTGGGCCGAAAATTCTCTTATTGTGTTGGAAATTTAGGTGACCTTAACTATGATTCTAACCATTTGATTTTGGGAGAAGGTGCAAATCTTGATTGCGATCAAACTCTGATGGAAGTGTTTGAAATTTTTTACTATATAACTTTACAAGGCATTAGCATAAACGGGAGTCGACTTGACATCGACCCTGGAACATTTAAAAGGAGGCCGTGGGGTTGTGGGACAATTATTGATTCAGGAACATATTATACTCATCTAGCAAGTGATGGATTTGAATCACTTTCTGCCAAAGTGAAATTTTTTGCGCAGGATATATTACAACTTGTAAAAGATTTTTGTAATCTGCAGCGTCAGTGCTACATTGGGCAGTCGAAGCAAGCCCTTATAGGCATGGACGAAGCCAGGAATTTGGTTGAGGGGGGGCCAACTTTAAGCCTTAGCGTAAACAGAGCGCATTCTGGTTCGGTCAGTGGACTGGTTCAGCGGGCTGAGAAATTTTCACATTTTTTGGCATAATTTCAAGCTTCCAAATAGAATTTGCTTGGTAACCAAACAAACGCAAATCAACAACCAAACATCAAATAGCAACCAAATATAATTTTCTGGACAATCAAATAAATGCAAATGAGGAATAAAACTACAAATAGCTTTTAAATTAAATTTATTTTCTCGGCAACCAAACAAACCCAAATCATCAGTAACCAAACAAGAACGATTAATCATTCAACCATACAACTAGTATTTAACCAAATGGAAAAAATAGAAAATATACCATCGTTTTCGTCACCAACGTTGCATTTCCTCATCTATGTGATTGTGTAAGAGAGATCGAGAGACCAAGAGCCTGAGGTAACCTTATGGCAGTGATGGATATTTTGGGTTTACGCCGTGGTTGAGAGATAAGAGAGTGAGAGATTGACAGAGAAGCGAGAATGAGAAATTGGGAGTATGGGAATGGGAGAGGAAGATGAGAGGATTGAGAGATGGGGCGTGAGAGTGGAAGAAAAGAATCAGAGAGACGGAAGGAAACTAGAAAATCTGAAATGGGTTTTGAGTGTTTTGACTTTTCTTTTCAAATTTTGAAATTTGTAACTTATGTTATATATATAGGGTCACATTCCCCTAACCATTTCTTTTTACCATTTGTTATACCATAAATTAATATGGGCTAATTTAATTGGGCAATTCACGTAGGCTTTGTAGTTGGGCCACTTGGAATTATAAACCCAATAAATTGGTTTAGAGCCCAAAATGAAAGAAGTAAAATCAGGAAGTGGAAAGAAGTCCTGGTGGAATTAGATTTTGACCAAGTCAAAATTGGAGGTAGAGAGAAAAACTAACATTAGCAAGATTAAAGAGCAAATTACGTAGGAGAGAAGCATCTACTATTTCCTACTTTCAAGGGAGTGTTAGCATATATCAAGGAGCATATTCCCCAACTACAACAAAGAGTGAGTAGCAAACACAATGTGGGGAATAAGGATCCTACACCAAGTCAGCAGATTGAGCACCAAATTAGAACCAAATTAGCAGCAAGATGAGCATCGAATGGGCAGCAAACCAGCAGCAACTGTTCCCTACTTTCAAGGGATTTGGCAGCACATAACAGGGAGCACTACCACTAAAATTCAGCAGCAAGCAATGTGAAGAGAAGGTGGCCAGCATCTCCTGGAGTTCTTCTATAAATACTGGACATGAAAGCTTGAAGAACCACACTCAACGTCATCAAACTACTGCAGCTTATTTTCTTTATCTAGTTTATCTAACTTCTAAACATTTCAATTTCAGCAATTGTTCTTCAGTTTATTAGCTGTAATCATTCTTCTTTCATGGTAATTTACTGCAATTTCCATAGAATAGCTTGCTTACTTTAATTTAATTAGCTTGCTTTTACTTTAATTAAATTAGCTTACTAGCTTAGATTGCTTTCAATTAAATTCGTTCTCTTTGTTCAATTTAATTGCTATTCTTTTTTGTCTACATTTATGCACTTTATTTTTATGTTGAAGTCCTATTGATCCGTCATAGGCAAAAAGAACCCTGATAAAAAGGGAAGAACCCCAACCCTTTCACAATCGCCTGTTATACATTCATCCATCCTTGATTTTTAGGTGGCCTATTGATCGGTCGAAAATCAATTTGATTGATTTTTTGGCTTTCTAAAGAAAAAATAAGGAGAAGTTTTTGAAAAGAAATGATTTTTATTTCTATTGATGGCAACGTGAACACTGAGGCAAAACAGAATGCATGTATTTAAACATGAATACATCATATAAAGATGGAAACAAAAGACAATAAAATCTCATCAAATCCGCTGATTGATAGGCTCCTCATAAATCTGGTTGACAGCTTATGTGCATTCCTTATTTGTTGGATTAATATCTTGGTTTGAATCAATTGCAATTAAAGCTCCAATATCCCTCAACGTCTCTCCATTGATTGAGGTAAAATTCTGAGAGTTTCCAACCTTATTGCTCTGAGAATCTTATCTATCCTTATCTGTCCATTGACTATCCTTATTTGTCCACTGACTCTCACAATTGCCAAGCTTGCTGAGCTGTTGTGTGCTAATACCCTCCCGCAAACTGTGCCGGGGTTAGAGGCAGAGTTTGGTTCGAAAAGAATGAAGGGCTGCCTTTGACATTGGCTTAGTGAAGAAATCTGCAACTTGGTTATCAGTGGAGATATGTCGAGTGATAAGCAGTCCAAGTGCAACACGTTCGCGCACAAAATGGTAATCCAACTCAATGTGTTTACTTCGAGCATGGAACACAGGATTAACTGTCATATAAAGAGCACTAAGGTTGTCGCAGTAGAGTATGGGAGGAGATGTCATTGGAATGCAGAGATCTTTGAGAATGAAGGTCATCCATGTTAGTTCAGTTGCAGTGTTAGCCATTGCTCGGTACTTTGCTTATGTGCTTGATCGGGAAATTTTATGTTGTTTCTTCGCACACCAAGAGATAAGGTTTCCTCCAAGGTAGGTGCAGTAGCCAGTAGTAGAGCGTCTGGTTGTGGGACACCCTGCCCAATCTGCATCTGAAAAAGCAAACAGATCAAGTGTAGTGTTTGAAGAAAAATGTAAGCCTATGTCATAGTTCCTTTGACGTATCGTAGGATACGCTGAACCATTTTCAAATGAGCCATGGTGGGAGCATGCATGAATTGAGACACATAGTTAACACTAAATGAAATATTAGGGCGTGTGAGTGTGAGGTACTGTAAAGCGCCAACAAGTCCTCGATAGTAACTAGGATCTTCCATGAGAGTAACATTTGGTGATGTTTTTGTTTTAGCTTCGAGAGGTGTACTCATGGCAATCTACCATGTTGGATCGTTTAAGTATTGTAAGAGCGTAGTGTGATTGGGATAGATGAAGACCATTGGATGTTGGGGTGATTTCAATGCCAAAAAAGTGATGAATTGGTCCCAAGTCTTTCATTGTGAATTCATGGCTCAACAGTTGAATGAAATTTGTAACAAGTGTTGGAGTAGATCCTGTGAGCAGTATATCATCTACATAAAGAAGTAAAATTAGTGAGCCATAATCAGAATGAAAAATAAATAAGGAAGGATCTGTTAAGCTGCAAAAGAACCCGTATTTTAGGAGGAAGGCACTGAATCGATCAAACCAAGCACGTGGTGCTTGTTTTAAACCATAGAGAGCTTTTTGGAGTTTGCAAACATGTGTTGGGTGTCGAGGATCCTCCATTCCTGGGGGTTGTTGCATATATATATCTTCAGAGATTTGACCATACAGGAAAGCATTTTTTACGTCGAGCTGACGAATAGTCCATTGACGAACAAGTGTTATAGTATTGATCATGTGAATGGTTCCTGGTTTGATAACTGGAGAAAATGTTTCTGTGTAGTCCACTCCATCAATTTGATGATAGCCCTTTGCAACAAAACGTGCCTTGAGTCGGTCTAGAGAACCGTCGGGTTTGAGTTTTGATTTGAATACCCATTTAGATCTAATGACGTGCATGTTAGATGTGCGAGGAATAAGATTCTAGGTTTGATTTTGATGTAGTGCCGTAAGTTCCTCGTCCATGGCTGCTTTCCAACCAGGATGTGCCAAAGCAGATCTAACATTGTGTGGTTCACGAGGTACATTGAGAGATGTGGTAGCAATCAAAGCATACTTTGGGTTGGGTTTTACCACACCTAGTGTAGACCGAGTCGTCATAGAATGAAGTATTGGTGCTGAGTAAACTGGAGTAGGATGAGATGACTCTGATTGTTCAGGTGCGGGCTGTGAAAGTGATGCGGGTTGAGAGAGGTCCAAAAGCTCAGACTCGTGCGTTGGAGGTGTTTCAAGATGTGCCAAGCAGTGAGGCTCAGATAGGGAGGATGGATTATCTAATAGGTTGGTGGAACTGGGATGGTTGGGTGGTGGGTTTGGTGTATGGATGTCTGCTGCTGGTAAAGGACTCAAACAAGGTGGTGTTAAAGATTGCAAAGAAGGCCCTGCAGAGGAACTAATGACAGTGTGTGGTAACCAAGAATCAAAAATGCTAATGACCTGTGGCATAGTAGGTGTGATGCGTGAAGTGTTGGCAGTCTTATAAGGAAAGACTAACTCATCAAAAACAACATGCCGTGAGATATAAAATTTTTTACTCAAAGGATGAAAGCACTTGTATCCTTTGTGTTTATCACTGTAGCCTACAAAAATACAGATAAGTGTTTTTGGATCAAATTTGTGACGTCTTGTGTCCCAAGTGTAAGGAAAACATTTAGAGCCTAATGAACGGAGTGAAGAGTAAATAGGATGGTCGCCATGCAGTGCAAAATATGGGGTTTCAAAATTTAGTGCAGATGAGGGTAGTCGATTAATAAGGTAGACAGCTGTAGTGAAAGCTTCTACCCATAGAAATAAAGGTGCACCACAGTGAAACAACATAGTCATACCTAGCTCTCTTATAGTTCTATGACGTCTTTCAACCATACCAGTCTGCTCAGGGTATATGGGGAGGATACTTAATGAATAGTGCCTATGGAAAGAAAGTGAGATGAAAGTTTGGAGTTGATGAACTCACAGCCTCCATCTGAATGAAAAATTTTAATGTGTTTGTTGAACTGCCTGGCAACATATTTTTCAAATGCTAAGTATGCATTAAAAAAATCAGATTTATGACGTAAGGGAATAATCCATGTATATTTAGAGAAGTCATCAACCAAACAAGCATAATATCTGAATTTTGAACTAGATAAAACAGGAGCAAGTCCCCACAAATCACAATGAACTTTTTCAAAAAATACTAGAACTTGAATGTTTAGAACAAGAGAAAGGTAACCGGCTTAGCTTTCCTAATTGACAACTATCACAAAGATATTGAGATTTTGTTGCCCCTACAACATCAATTAGCCCCTTATTTTTTAGTAACTGTAAAGCTGAAGATTGAGGATGGCCTAAGCATTCGTGCCAAATTTCTGCAGTGCCAGATCTGAAACGATGAGAAAAATATAGTTCCGGCGAAGTGGGTAGAGTAAAGATCACCCTTGCGTCTCCCTGTTATCACTGGTTGTCCTGTTTCCCGTTCCTTAACACAAAAATCCACATTAGAAAATTCACAGTTGACAGGAAATTGAGTAGTTAATTGGCTTACAGAGAGTAAACTTTTTGTTAAGTCTGGAACTAGCAAGACATCATGAAGAGGTAAGGCAGATTTCTTTTGCTTTATGCAAGAATCTCCAATTCCAAGAATTGGCAAGGAAGATCCATCGCCAATTAAAACTGTGTCACTACCTGAATACTTATGAATATTTTTTAACATACCTGGCTTACCTGTCATGTGATTGGAAGCTCCAGTGTCTGTTGTCCATTTTGTGTCTGCGATGGTGTTATCTAAGGTAAGTACTGCAAGTGCTTGTGGAATTTCATCATGATGAGTAGACTTTTTGGGCACCCACTAGCAGATCTTGGCAATATGACCCCTCATCCCACAGTATTGACACTGTTGATCACGATATTTCTCCCTCTCGGCAGGAGTCATTCAACGCTCACCTAGTGGTGGAGGACGGTGTTGTGAGTTGGCAGAAGAAGAGCTGTTGGTGAAGCTTCGATTGGAGTCCCTGGGTTGTTGTGCTTGGAATCCACGCCCATTGGATGTGAACTTTTGTGAGGTTCCATTATATCCTGAGGGAGGTTGCTGGGAGCGTTAATGCTGCTGGTCATAGAATGCCAGTTGATGGGTGAGTGATGAAGCTGTGACATATGTATGACTAGAAAACTAGTTGCGCCTTTGATCAAAATTTTGGAATTGAGAAACCAACTCATAGTATGAAGGTTGTGGGGGCTTCAACATGGTAGTTGTGAAGATTTCATATTGAGGACCAAGACTGGTAAGAAAACAAAATACTTTTTCTTGGTCGGGAACAGGTTTGCCAATGGCTGCTAAGCTGTCACATAGACCTTTGAAGGTACGAATGTATTCTGTAATGGTTTTGTCATCTTCTTTTCGAAGATATGTTACCTGTTGACGTAGTGTAAATTCGCGTTCTTGCGATTCTTGGGCATATGCATTTTTTAGCGCTTCCCATACTACATGAGCTGTGTCAAGGCCAACAACGAGTCTGAGTGTTTCCTCTGAGAGTGTACCAATGATCCACCCACGAAGGAGACGATTAGACTTTCGCCAGGCGATGTATGCATATGTTAATTGTGGAACAAAATTTTCAACATCTGTTGAATTGTTTGGATTTGGTGTGGTGTATTTGGTGGGAGCAGGATCTTCATTTGTGAGATGGCCGACCAATTCTTGACTCTCTGCAAGAGCCAAGGCTTGTTCACGCCACAAAGGATAATTAGTGGGGGTGAGTCTGAGTGTAATGAAGTTGCCAACATTGAGAGATAGAGTAGCCATGGCGGAAGAATAAAGCGAAAGATAAAAGAAAAGAAAGATATTATAGGAATTATGATGTGCGAATGATTAAAGATGCAGTGGGTGAAGGAAGAAGCTGTGACACCACAGACCACAGTGTTCACAATGGCTTTGATACCATAAAGAAAAAATAAGGAGAAGTTTTTGAAAAGAAATGATTTTTATTTCTATTGATGGCAACGTGAACACTGAGGCAAAACAGAATGCATGTATTTAAACATGAATACATCAGATAAAGATGGAAACAAAAGACAATAAAATCTCATCAAATCCGCTGATTGATAGGCTCCTCATAAATTTGGTTGACAGCTTATGTGCATTCCTTATTTGTTGGATTAATATCTTGGTTTGAATCAATTGCAATTAAAGCTCCAATATCCCTCAACGTCTCTCCATTGATCGAGGTAAAATTCTGAGAGTTTCCAACCTTATTGCTCTGAGAATCTTGTCTATCCTTATCTGTCCATTGACTATCCTTATTTGTCCACTGACTCTCACAATTGCCAAGCTTGCTGAGCTGTTGTGTGCTAATACTTTCCTCTGATCAATCGGCGCTCGAGGTCAAAAGGATTGACTTTTATTTGAACCGATTTGGTTTTGGCACGCCTGCGTACACCGCGAAGGCCAATTTGTGTGCAAACACCATTATTTCTACCATCTATTTTCAAAACATCAATGTAGGTCGAATATTTTGAAAAACAGACCGTTGGATTAAATACTCTTTTTATTCAAGTCATATATGCCAAAAATCACATTGATCCAACGGTCAATGTGATTTAGTGTTGGACATAGATAGCTTGTTTACACAAGTTCGTACAGATAGATTCTGCATGGCTGTCTTGCCGTCGAAGGATCATAGAGAACGTTCTATAATCGGTATATTGGCTCAGCAGATTTATAATATTGGCTATGACATTGATGAAGAGATAATCACTTTTCAAAGGATTAGTTGTGATATTGTTTAGAGTGCTACAAGAAGATAAAGACATATATTGAATAGTTTAGTATTTGGCAAGGCACGCCATAGGATCTTGTCCATCTCCTAATTGAGTTTTATGCACCAGGCAAATTGTATTTTGGTTCATCATTTGCCATAATGGCCTTGGCTATTTTATTTTATTATTCCCGAAATTTTTGGTAGCAAAATTTTAAGTCCTATTGCTTATATATATAGGAAATTATGTTAGATAGGGTACAGTTTTTTTGTTTTTTTTTTCTTTCCTTTTTCTTTTGGGTAAAGGGAAGAGATAGGGCAGAGTTATTTTATGAATAAAATTGGGAATTAGTTATTTATTATTCATTAATTCTCTAAGACTAATTTTCTAGTGGATGAATGGATGTTTGCAGGGGAACTGTTTCATGACCTATATATACTTGGTAAACATGATTCATGGATGATATTGTGTCACATTACCAGTATATATATATAGAGGCTTCAAGACATGGGCCATTAATTGTCAAGCAAAAGGAGGTATTATTGTCATTGTCAATATTCATGTGAAAAATGTTTGCTCTGGTGTACCTTTTATTTCAAAAATTATTTGAGACCAATCTTATTGTTCCATACTATTATTATTTTTTACGGTATTTGAAGCTAGAATACCGAAAAAAATGCCACAATTTGAAATTTTCTCTATCCTTTATTATGAGATCTACATCGGATATTCTCCGTAGTATCGTGAATCATCTTAAAGAGAGCGACCTAATCCACGCCTCAAGCCCTCAACCCTACCTTCCTTTATCTTTTCTACAATAATTTTCAATTTTGAGGTAATATTGTCATATAATTTCCAATAGATTATGACTTTATTGGGAAGACAATCTCTTTCCAGATCGAGGATTGATTATCAACTTCTAGAGGATTACTGATTGCTAATATATAATTATGGGAAAATTATCCAGACCTCCTTAGATATTGAATTCCATACCAGTAGGCCCAGAACACTATAATGTTTACCCATAACTCCCTCCAGGATTTTCTAAAGTCAACTTTAATTATTTAATGACAGATTTACCATTTTTATTATTTTTATGGAGAGTTTTATTGCATTTTAAATAGGTAAATTATACAGACCCTGTTAAATTTATATGTCTTTAAACAAATAAGTAAATCTACCTATTTATATAAACTAGAAATAAATAAACGTATTTGGAAGTAAGTAAATTTACCTATATTTATTAACTAAAAATAAGTAAACTTATTTGGAAATAAGTAAATTTACCTATTTATATGTCTTTAAAAAAATAAGGAAATTTACCTATATATATATAAACTATAAATAAATAAATGTATTTGGAATAAGTAAATTTACCTATATATATAAACTAGAAATAAGTAAACTTATTTGGAAATAATTAAATTTACCTATTTATATGTATTTAAATAAATAAGTAAATTTACCTATAAATAAAATCTAGAAAAAATATTAATTTTACTTATTTGGCATGTTGCAATGTGCTTCTTTCATTGGAGCATTTCGTCAAACATCTTAGGTGTTATTTCGGGGTTATGGAGAATCGGTATCTGCAAGGTAAGCACGTAGAACAAGTCTTACCTTTTAAATTTACTTTTATGATTAATTGAGTCTTTCACAATGTATGATTTCCCTCTATTTTATTTCACTTTTCTCTTTCACAAGGTATGATTTCCCTCTATTTCTCCTCTTTTTATTATACTTTTTTTGAAATATGTTTTAGTTCTCATTTTTATTATCATTTTTTGACTTTTTGATAGCAGACCCACACGTTGTAAATATGAATTTATATATTTTTAAACAAATAAGGCACCGTTTGGATTTGTTTTTTATAAGTACTTATTTACTTTTTTAATAAATAGGTAAATTTACCTATTTATATAAACTAGAAATAAATAAACGTATTTGGAAGTAATTAAGTAAATTTACTAGTATTTATTAACTAGAAATAAGTAAACTTATTTGGAAATAAGTAAATTTACCTATAAATATATAAACTAAAAATAAATAAACGTATTTGAAAATAAGTAAATTTACCTATATATATTAACTAGAAATAAGTAAACTTATTTCGAAATCATTAAATTTACCTATTTATATGTATTTAAATAAATAAGTAAATTTACCTATAAATATAATCTAAAAAGAATAGTAATTTTACTTATTTGGCATGTAGCAATGTGCTTCTTTCACTGGGGCATTTCGTCGAACATCTTATGTGCTATTTTAGGGTTATGAATGATTAGTATTTGCAAGGTAAGCACGTAGAACAAGCCAGTGGTGCTTATGCATTTGGGTCCTAAACAACAATAGTCCACTACTGCTCCACTGCTCGTGATTAATCTGGGATTTGGGATTTAATGGGGTTGCAAGGCAGCGAAGGTAAGCACGTAGAACAAGCCAGTGGCGCTTATGCATTTGGGTCCCAAACAACAATAGTCCACTACTGCTCCACTGCTCGTGATTAAGCTGAGATTTGGGATTTAATGGGGTTGCAAGGCAGCGAAGTAAATGGAACCGTCCATTTTAACACGTTTATTTTAGTGGATTTGCGTCGGCTGTAATTTCTTCTCGTAACAGGGATATGATCCCTTCTCTGCCGTCTAGAAATTCGACCAGAGCTCATCCTAACCATTTTCGTCCCAAACTGAAAATAATAAAATTTTTGAATTTCTAGTAATTAAATGAGGGTATATATGTCAAATCATATTAGATAGGTAATTATAAAATTCTGACTTTTTGGGAAGGGGTTTTGGGTCGACTACTACTACACTAGGGGGTTATGGATTATATCCCCATTAATTATTTATGTTAATTTAATTTTTGGTTTCAATTTTAAAAATATTTAGTTTTTAAATTGTGTGTGTGTGTGTGTATATATATATATATATATATATATATTAATTTTTCTATAGCAATATTTGAAGCTAGAAATCCATTATCAATAATAGAGCATTAAAAATTATAGTAATTTACCACAAATGATTGTAAACTTCAATTTTTGGACTTTTACCAATGCCACCAATTAAAATATTGCCTATCGTTTAATTGTTACTAGAGCTGTGCTTTTTTTTCTTTTCTTTTCATGATGATATATGATTTTGTACATGATCATTCGGCCCTTAACCCCTACGGTACCTTGGGCTCTGAATCATTCAGCCCGGTGGAATCTTGTCATCATTTTGCTAGAGAATTGTGGCTTCAAATCCTCCTATATGTGAAAAAATAATAATAAAAAACCTTAAAGCAAACACTTATAAAACTTTTGTATATCCAATTTTCTTTTAATATTATTTTGTTTGTTATTTCTACTCAATTGTATGGTTTATTTTTTGGTACGTTAGATTATTTATGGGGATTTTGGAATTAAGTCCCCTTTCATGTTTTTATGCTATATGAAGTCCGACTTTGGTTTGGGTGCGGATCATGTATGGTGTAGATTTTTTTTATTTGGCCTTTTAGCCAATGTAAATCAGGTGTTTTGAAAAACCGACTGTTTGATTGAATATTATTCCTAAATACTACAGGCATGCCAAAAATCACAGTGATCTGACGGTCGATTTATGAGATACAAACTGTTAAAAAATTTAACAGTCTGTATACAGTATACAATCCCAGCTAAAAATTCCCGATCCATTGTACAATCCCCAAGAGAATTTACCAACTAGACTAGTTGACATCTTCTTGAGACTTGTATGGTTGTCCCATTATTTTTTGTGTGGCATTTTCGGCTAGAAATCCATCATCCAATATGGGGCAACTTAATAAAATTGGAACAATTCATTACAAAGAATTGTATAAGTTTAATATTAGGATTTTTTTTTTTTAAATGCCACAATTTGAATTTTTTTTTCTATGGCAATTGTAAGGAGAGCTGCCTTTATATATATATATATATATATATATATATATATATATATATATATATGTGTTCTGGTCAGCAAATGCTTACTTAATGGATGATTCATCTCAAGATTCCAATCCAAGGGTTTGTGTTCTTTGCTTACTTTAGCTTAAAGTCAGCAAATGCTCACTAGAACATTTTTCTATATATATATATTGTTTTTGGTTTTGGGGGGGTAATGGTATATGATGGTAAATTTGTACCTAAATTGTGTATATAAATCATAAAATTTTGTTCATAGAACATAACAGGATCAATTTTCAAGAGCTTTTCCAATGTATCTATCCAATTGGCAAGTCATGCAACACCTATCCAAACAAACTCAGACCATATATGAAGAGAAGAATTTCTACTTCTTTGTTTTCAAATTTTAGTTTAAATATTTTTTTATGTACGGAAATATTCTATTTATCCCTTTTCGGTAGGTTTGCAAAGAAATCAACACAAAAAAGGATGTGACAACTGAATACTACAACACACAAAGGAAGTGACAAAATTACAACACACAATTGAAGTGACAACTAAATACTAACTACTTCTTCAGTAACATTAGAATATATATATATATATAAAAGATGGAATGTGATGGATTTCGTCAGTGCTAAAATTTTGACCATGGCATTTGCATCTCCATCAACTCAAACTGCCCTCCTTTTCTTCTACTTTACCATTCTTGTCTTCCCATTCTCAATCACTACTACTACAATAGTGTTTGCTCATGATACAATCATGTCAAAATCACAACGCTTCGTTGTTAAACTCATTCATCGTGATTCGTTCCACTTTCCATATTTTAACTCTAGTGAAACCATTTCAGACCGTGCCAAACGTACAGTCGATAGTTCGATGGCACGCTATGCGTACTCGAATTCCAAGACTATGAGTTCAAGTTTTGCAACAAATGTATACCAAGCTGATCTTTTTCCGAAAGATATTGGCTCAGGATTCCTGGCGAATATCTCTATCGGTCAGCCACCAGTTATACAATTTGCAGTCATGGACACTGGAAGCAGCCTTTTCTGGATTCAGTGCCTCCCTTGCACTAAATGTTTCAAACAAAAGGCTCCGATGTTTAATCCTTCCAAGTCATCCTCACATGTCAATCTGGCATGCTATTCACCCCGTTGCCTTGACTTCCCCTCGCACGCGTTGATGATCAGTATAATTGCCAGTACACCCAAGCATACATGACGGAACCATCACAAGAGGAATTAGTGCAACCGAGATGCTCACCTTGAAGACATCTGATGGACTCATATCCACCGTTGTTGCTGATGTGCTAGTCGGCTGTTCACATTGGACTATAATTAAAAGCGGCCTAACAAGTGGGATACTTGGCCTTGGTCCCGAAAAAATATCTTTGCCTTCACATTGGGTTCTAAATTCTCTTACTGTGTTGGAACTTTAGATGACCTTTACTATGATCATAACCATTTAATTTTGGGGGAAGGTGCAAACCACGATGGCGATCCAACCCCGATCGAAATTTTTAGAGATCTATACTATTTAACTTTAGAAGGCATTAGCATAAGAGGGCTGCGACTAAACATCGACCCTGAAACAATTAAAAGGAGACCGTCGGGTGGTGGGACAATCATCAACTCAGGAACATTTTTGACTCTTCTAGCAAGAGGCGGGTTTGAACAACTTTCAACCAGAGAGAAACTCATTGCGCAAGGTAGGTTGATACCGGTATTAGATTATCACTATTCGGATTGGATTGCCTGTGATACATGGGGCTGTTGAAGCAAGGCCTTATTGGTTTCCAGTGGTGACATTTCATTTTGCAGGAGGGGCTGATTTAGTGTTAGAGATAGATAGTTTGTTTAGGCAGGCTACTTGAGAGATGTTCTGCTTGGCCGTCAAGCCGACTAAACGGCCTGAAGATAAGTCTATAATCGGTATTTTGGCTCAACAGAATTATAATATTGGACATGACATTGCTGCAAAGAGAGTCACTTTTGAGAGGATTGACTGTGAACTTATTTAATTGAGGCTGATTGCTACAAAGTACATATGCATGTGTCATTACAATTAAGTCGCAAAAATACAAGATCGATATGACCATTTCTTGCTGTATATATATTGTGATTGATATTAATTCTAATATATATTAATAAATGAATGCCTTGATTATGTCATATATCAGTACGTTTCGGTTATCACATCGATCTCTTGCATGTATTTGCAAAAAAGATGCAAAGAAATATAGTCCAATTTAAAGCAGCCGCAATATTATTCAACTGGGTCAAGATATACAGCACTCAGCTCCTGCATAAAAAGGATAAAGACGTATATATATTGAATTAATAGTTAGGTTTTTGGCAGTTGATTAAGGCGCACCATAGGGTCTTGTCTCCTAATTAACTAGTATTTTATGGAGCCTATCTCGGTTTCATGGGATAATGATTATTCTTATCCTTTATTTCTGATTGGTCATCTTTAATTTATTTATCTATAAAAAGATCATAAGGTAGGTATTTTAAGGAAACATCAAGATCAATTAAAGGCTATTCAAGAAGATTAATTAATGCAAACAGGCCAAAAGTCATCCGTAAATGATTCGTTATCACCCGTCCCTTAAATCAAATAAAACTTTGAGTTCCAAAAGTGATTGTAATTTAGTGAAGTTAATTAAGCCAAAGAGGGACTTAGTACATCTAGTTGGCTTAAACAGAACGAAAATGAAATTTTGACTCTTCTTTTAAAAAAATTTTTAATTTTTTTTTTTGGTATGTTAGACTTGACAATAATAGAAATTAGCACTATTTCGCAACATAATGACATATGATTGTGTCACAATAACTATATCCCACAGAGGGCAATTAATTGTAAAGCCAAAAGGAGGTATTATTGTCATTGTGAATTAAGCTACAAAAATAAAGAAGAATCTTAAGGAAACCCAATTTTTAATTAAGATGCATTTTGAAATCACATAATAGTTTTTCTAATCAATGAGAGAGAAGAGTCATGAAATGCTTTACCCATGAGAGGTCTTGGCTTCATCATTTCCTCATGCCAAGCATGTACCAGCTTGTATGACTAAACTGCCACAAGCAACATTTTTTTATTATTATTATTATTGTTTTTTTATTTTTTTATTTTATTTTTGAACAAAATAGCAAATTTCACTATATATAGCTAGCTACCCCATCTACTTTATTACTCTTAATAAAAGTTTGGATATGGGAAGCCTAACAATTTGTTCATTAATGTGAGTCCAGGAAGAATTTGTACTCTCATATTCATGACTTTAAGATAATCAAGAGGAAGATTAATCTTGATATTAATTTCTAATAATAATAGAGTAATTAATGAATAGTAGTATTTTGAGATATTGCTGCATTTCTAGCTTTCCAAATTAATATGCCAAAGAGACTTGTTCCAGCGAATGATCAATACAATATTCGCTATGAGAAACATTGTTTGCAAAAAAAAAATTAAGGTAATTAATAGGACAGAAATGCCAGTAAAGTTTGGAAAAGATTTTCAAAACTAGGTCAAAGATGATAGAAATTAAGCATGACATTCTAAAAGCCCCTTAAACTATATATAGGCCATTTTCAAGTTGCCCCTTATGGTTTCGATTGCATCAATGTGCCCTCCTGATCTATTAGATTGTATCAAATTATCCACTTCTATCTGTTAAAAATGATGTTAGACTTATAATTTTTTTATGCAGTATTTATCTTAAACTGCTAATGTGTTTATAAGTATATCGGTGAAGTTTCATGATTTTTCTCAATATTATTTAATTTTTATGAATTATTTTCTCTATACAGTAAATAAAATTCATAATAAATAGAATATATTGAGATAAATAATGAAACTTCACTTCACTGATATGCCTGTAAACTCATTAGTAATCCAAGATAAATACTGCATAAAATAATAATAATAATAACAAGAATAACACCATTTTTCACTCAAAAAATACAAATTGCTAAACTGCAGGAAGCAGGTAATTTGAAAATGGCTAATAGTTCGAATGAGACAAATTGTAATATTTCCTATAATATGTCATAAAATTTAAAAGAAACTTATAAGCTAACTGCATAAATAGAAAGATTTTTATTCAATAATTTGAGGAGGTTAAAACAATTGTAACAAAGGTATGTTCCCCATGGACTCTAGAACTGGAAATAAGTTCATCCATAGTTGATTGTTCAGTGCATGGTAATGTCTTAATGGTATGAGATCTTTACCAATCCATTTATTGAAAAATCATTTGGTGTGCCTCTAAACACATAGTATCTATCATGTGATAGGCACGTGCTATTATTTATGGTCCCAAACATTAATAGATCAAATTCACCTATTTGCATGCCAACATATGCTTGCCAACATATACTATATATATATCCTTAATTCTAGGAATCATTTCATAGATTTTATGGAGATATAACCCATAATCCCCTAATGTAGTAGTAGTACACCCAAAATCTCTTCTGAAAAAGTCAGAATAATATATTTACCTATTTATTATGATTTGACTAATATACCCTCCATTTATTACTGTAAATTTAAATTTTTTACCAAAATCAGTTGGGACGAAAATGGTGATAAGGAGATCACCCTGATTTTCTCAGCGGCGGGAAATGTGACCCAAAGGTGACCCAATGATGTATCCTTTGTATTTGATTTTAAGTTTTTGTTGATTGTGTGTGCAAGGAATGGGTAAAAATACATATTTGTAGTTTATACATCTCTATATTTTTTGGATTAAGTTGCATGACTTTCTACAACAGGTAAATTTCATTACAACATGCCAAAATAAGTAAATTTAATGATATAGTTTTTTTAAAATAGGTAAATTTACATATTTGTTTAAAGACATGTAAATATACATTTGTAACATGCGGGTCTCACATCTGAAAGTCAAAAATTAATAATAAAAATAATAATTGAAACTATTTAGAAATCAAAGTCTAAAAACACATAGTGAATAATGAGAATTTTTACAGATAGGTAAATTTACATATTTGTTTAAAGACATGTAAATAGACATGAACTTCTAGTGGCAGCCATGAAAAAAAATAGGTGCAGTAGTAGTTTAACATTTTTTCAATGCAACAATAGAGTTTGGTGCAGACCATTTTTCCACACCATTAAAATTCATTCTTTGAAGAAACGGATATACCTTAATTAAAATTCAAATTTTGAATTAAATGAAATCTAAAAAACTTTCCATAAAGACAGAAAATCAGTTACAGACTTTAAAAGGTAATAAAACTCTTCTTAATTTCAATAAAAAAAGGCAAATATGCCAATAAATAAATAAAAAAAATTGACTTTGAAAAATGCTGGAAGAATTTTTGGATAATCTATAGAGTGTTTTGGGTGTACTGGTATAAAATTCAAATTCTAAAGGGTCTGGATAATTTTATTTTTATTTTTTTTCGTTTTTTTTTCAACACCTTGCTAGAAGCAGAGTGTTTAGAGGGTTTAGAGTCCTTTACTAAAATATTAGAATGAAGATAATATCTGGACTTAAAAACTGTAGCCCATAAGGATAATATCTAGACCTAAATATTTATGTTAACTTAAGGCACCGTTTGGATTTGCTTTTGATAAATACTTTTAATAAGAATAAAAAGTTCTTTTTTATTTTTTTGCTTTTTCTTTTAATAAGTAAAAAGCAAATCCAAACAGTGCCTATATTTTTGTTTATTTTTTTTTAGAAAAATAAAAATGCAAAAAGTATGTTTGGTATAACTTTTAATTTTTGCTTTTACCTTA
Source organism: Hamamelis virginiana (assembly GCA_017140935.1). Lineage (NCBI taxonomy): Eukaryota > Viridiplantae > Streptophyta > Magnoliopsida > Saxifragales > Hamamelidaceae > Hamamelis > Hamamelis virginiana. Next base: position 274,855 of record JAESVK010000922.1, read on the forward strand.
CTAGAAAGCCAAAATTTGAAAACAAAACTATACTTGATAAATCACATATTTTGTTATTATATATAAGTCTATATATATAAGTGTTGTTTTTTTTTTTTTTAATGGAGGTTTGGAGTAAATATGGATAAAGACGATATACCAGGACTATAGTTGCAATGAAATACTGTAGCAAATATCTACGTAATCCGGCAACTGAGGAAGGCATGATCAGTGGTGTTAAAATTTAATTGGAAAGGAAACACAACAATTAACAGTGTATATATGTGTGTGTGTATATGTGTGTGTCTATACATATATGTGTGTATATATGTGTGTGTATATATATATATATATATATATATATATATATATATATATATATATAAGTGGATATTTTATAAGAACAAAACAAAACATTAGCATTGGGAGAGCGTTAGGGGAGAATCGTGTATTTGCTTCATGCTTTTTTGCTTTTAAAAGCTAACCAAATTTGCTTTCTAATTATTAGCTTAGTTTTGCTTTTTGCTCAAGAAAAAATACTTATTAAAAATTACAACCAAACAAAGTTTTTTATTATTTTGCTTTTAAAAGCAAATAAGCACTTAAGATAAGCAAATCCAAACGGTGCCTTAGTTCTTGGTTCGCAATTTAAATTATATTGAATTTTTTTTATTTCTATTATTTCTCCTTATGGTAATTGCTAATCCTAATTATTGTGTAAATTCAATTTTAGGATTTTTCACAATGCCATCATTTGAAATATTCCCCATTTATTTAGGATTTGAGCCTTGTTATTGCAACCCCTCCCAACTATTAGCCCACCCCAACCATTTGTGATTTTTTACCGTTTTATGAAAAAATACATTGTTTTTAAAAAAATTAGCCACATTATTCACTAGAATACATCATTTTGAACAACTTTGTAGAATAAAGTTTTTCCAAAATCAATAATTTAAGTAGACTTTTTGACCATTTATTATTTTTACAGAATATTTCGTAAAAAATGTCAAAAAGTCTACTTAAATGATAGATTTTGGAAAAACTTTCTTCTATAAAGTTGTTCAAAATGATATTTTCTAGTGGATAATGAAGCTAGTTTTCTTATAAATAATGTATTTTTTCATAAAACGGTAAAAAAGCACAAATAGTTGAGGTGGGCTAATAGTTGGGAGCAGTTGCAATAACAAGGCCCTTAGGATTTTTCACAAGGTCCGAACCTAAAGGAATTAGGAATGGGCCTTAGCAGGGCCTTAAGATCAAAAATCAAGCCGAGCAGGGGTAGGCTTCGAAATCATCTTTCATATATAAATTTAATATATATTTATCTATTAAGAATATAAATTTAAACATATGAAAGTAGCACAATGCTATTTACAGTTGTTGTGAGGCTCTGATCAGATGTGGCTTCGAAGCTAGCTGAGGGGATGCTGCCGGGCTAGTGCCAATGTTTTGGTTCAGTAAAGAGGCAGCTGAAGGCTGCATGAAGTACATGCGAGCAAGAGCTGGATCAAAGAAATAGTAATAAGAACAATTGGCAGTAGCAGCAAAACAATCAGCAACAAACTGAGATGGGTGTTACTTACACTAGCTTGAAAGAAGTCTAGCAAGTACACGAGACACCAAGTAGAATAACACCAATATAATTTTCCTGTCACAAATTCAAGGAGGGTAAGGAAAAGCTCACGTTCAGCAATAAGATACTAAATTTTGTTCAACTACCTAAGATGCGAAAATTATGCATCTTGCGACAACCTCATTTCCCATAAGAAACAAGTACCAAATTTTGGAGTTCAAGCTATTCTGCAAATTCTTGTAATTAGAGAACAATAAACTCAAACTGAATGTAAAATTGCTAGGAATTCCACAAAAATAAATAAACAAATACATACATTTTCTATTTTCTTGATGCAAGAATTTCTGGAGCATTACATGTCAACCTGGCATGATAGAAACCATCACGACACTTGTCCAAGAACTGCACCTGCCAACATACAATAATGAAATTAGATGTCCTAAAGGCATGCTTGTCCAAAATAGATTGAAAACAATTTGTGCAAACAGCTGCTTGTTGATTCTGGCTTTCTTAATGGTTTATTCTGTAGGTTATAGAATTTGGGACATTTTTAGTATTCCTTTTATAGTTGATGTACTTAATTCTAGATGCAGGGTACTCTCCTTTTTCTATCTACATACCCATGTGTACTTCGTGTTTCAGCCTCAAAACAAAAGCATGGGTCCTCAAGCACACAGCTAGACACAATAATCCATCACGTTTAGTGTAGGAGGAACTACAAGATGCCCAAAATCATCATGATCCAATAAAACAATCAAAACCATCACTTTCGGAAACTTTTCCAGGCATTTTTTAATGCCTTAACTTACACTGTAAAATAAGATAGTTTAAGAATGTGAGATCACAGCTTCATACCTCAAAGTAAAAGATTGGGAGTTCAAGCCCACCTCACATTCGAGCGGATCAGGGATTAGGCAAGTTTCATGAACAAAAAAATATGGTGCTTGTACTATCCCATGTTAGGTGCATATTGGATGATTTGACATCCAAATCATCCAAAGATTGATTCTAGATATTACTATTTGGGTCGATTGATTCATGAGAAGCAGTCCAAAGCCTGGTTAGTTCAAGCTCACCAGTCAATTTTGACATGGCAGGAGGGAAAAGCATCAAATGTTTGCATGTTGGAAATTTTTGCGTCCATTTATATGTCAATTTGTATATACATCTATGGATCCATATAATCAGATGATGGGCAGCACTGACAGAGGCACTGCAATAAGAATATACAAGAGAAGTATGTTATTCTGTTTTAGAAGTCCTGAAAGATACTTAAAATCTTTTATTTGTGATGCCAACTATATTTTCTTGTAACTTCCACTGATTTAATTATCTTCAGCAACCTAACAAAAATCCAATTCTGGTACAAGTATTCAATTAATAATTAAATATATCATCCTGCCAACTTTTCTTTTTAGGCTTCCTAGATCACTGGATAGCACGCCGATAACACACTCAAACTTAACAATGGGACTCAAACTCCAGTTCGTAACCTAGCCACTTCATTTCCCAAAAGCCAAAAGATAATACAAATGACCAAGATCTTTCACGTGATAGTGTTTGTTTTAATGAACCCATACCTTGTCCTCTTAAACAAAGATCTCTGAAAATAATCACCCTCATTAAAATAAGTTAAGCTGATACACTCACATTCTAAAAGGGACTAGAACAGTTCTTTTGTAGAGAGATTCAAAGAACTTAGCCACCAGATTAGATTCCCATCTCCGATCCTCTCCGTCAACTACTACTAGGTTCAATGGTCAGGCATTCTTCTAGTGGCCATTTGGGGGAAAAGTTTGTGTTCTTGTCACCCAAAGCAATCAAGTAGCTCTTGACTTCTACACCCAACTAATTTCTTCATGTTGAGTCAACCTCTAATACTAGGATTTCAACTAAGGGTTTACGTAAAATATCCTCTTCACGAACGATTCTAAGTCTTCCTATCAATCAGCTTCAACTCCTCCGAGACACCACCCTTTGTCTTCACTTTACCCTCCTTAGCCTCCTTACCAACTTCTTTATTTCATATTAAGAACTCTTTGATATTTGAAAAAGACGAAGATCAGACTTCACAAACAATCATCACCCATAGATACTCTGAAATTTCTCAACAAAGATACCCATAGATATAAAAAGTCCTACAGCCTTTCCTAGTTCAATCTTTGTCAAATTTCTCAGCACTAGATACTCTGAAATTTATGTAAAAGAAAACTTGTAATTTCTAACTTAATAAGACTTACTAAGTTCTCCTAAAGTTAAGTCCCCCTGTGTGTTTTCATTAAATAATTTATTTCTTAACCAGAAGTGCAACTCTCCTCCAATCCTCTTGGAGACTCGTAATTTTCTTACTTATTTTATTGAAACACCTTTGGATCAAGAAACGATTAAAAAATTGAGCTAGGTTAGATGTAAAAGATAAGGTAGATCCAGACAAAACTATGAGGATAGAAATACAAATAAATGCACAAAAGATAACCTAGGACAAATCCTGACAAGTGATAAGATGGAGAGAAAAATATAGACAGTACCACAATCAACTATGAAAATGAAACGCTCCATATACTGGAAACAAATCAAATGATCGGAAGAGTTTGGTCACACCCTCTTCTGTTGTTTGGGACTGAAGCTAAAGAAAATGAAGATAAAAAGCTCCTCAGAACTTTCAAGGGCCAAAGTAGCAGACTGCCGAGATATATGGCAGAGTATTTTGGCTGTGACGTCAAATACTGTACTTAAATGAAGTACTTATACTGACATAAAAGTTTTAGACAAGAAAATTTCTTTTTCCATTTGAAAAAAAGACAGAGCTGATTAACAGTTGAAGTTGGCTGCCCAATGTTATTGCACAGGTGTCATGTGATGGAAAATTCCACCCGGCCAAAATAAATGCCAGTTAAACTGCAGTGTGAATTGCACAAGACATGGTAGACTCCACATATGATGGTTTCCCAATACCTATTTCTCATTCGGATCAATTCTTTTTTCTGATTTCATTTTTTTGCCCGTCAATAAAAACTGCAGGCTTACTGCTACACTTAGCACACAAGCATGGGAGTGGTGGAATCTATAATCCAATAAGCTAAACCCTGGAATTCTACTGCCCTATATATAATAAGGAGGATAAACAAAATCGAAGCAACGATACAAAGTTCCGAATTATACCATCCTATTCTAAAACCTACTCGCAAACAAAGACTACTTGAGTTCTATATTAAGTCTCATGGTTCACAAATCAGACCCATGCAAGGATTCAGAAATGCTGCCTCACCAATAAATTTAACCACTTAAATTCTACTATCAAAAGATTGTAGTGGTGTAGGGATTGGACCTCATTACTATTGGAAGAGGTCTTAAGGTACACAGGAGGGATGCAAGAATTAAAAGACCATGAAGAAGTTTTAAGATAATATATAATATGTACCTGCAGTTGGTAGCAGCACAGTTTCTTGACCCAAAATGGAGAGAGAGAAATCTCCAACTTTCTTTGCAGAAGACAATAGTTTCATAGCTCTTCTAACAACCTCTATTAAAATCAAAAAGCATTTCTTTCACCAGCCTATTAGCCTTCTGTTGGTCGCCTCTTGAACAGAGTGATGAAATTAGGGAATAGTAAGCATCAAAGCCATGAAACTGAGATATCTTCTCTAAATTGTAGCTACTTTCCACCACTTTCCCTATTTCTTTCACATTGCACAATCCCCAATCCAAATCATTTGCATGAGTGGAGGATAGAGACTTTGAAGCAACAGTACCTAAATTGCCCCCTTCACTAAGTTTCTTTGATTTTTGTGATTTATTAGAAGAACCAAAACTCCTTCCAACAGGAAAAACCATGCAACCAACTTCATTGAGAACAGTAATGGCTTCTTTGATACTACCCTGCTCACATAAAAAGATGAGAAAACTTTCTATTGACTCTGTTTTGACCTCAGCATCAACTCTGTTTATCAGCTCCAGAACAGATTGGGTCTGAAGCATCTCTCTTAAGATGCTCCTGGCCTCTTCCATCCTTCCTTTAGCGCATAGACCTCTTATCAAATACATGAAACCCAAGAAATCAGGCAATGTACCTTTCCTTTTGAACTCAAAAAAGAATCCAAGAGCCCCTTCCATATCACCATTTTGGCAGAAGCCATTTATCACAGCACTAGCAGTGAATTCATCTGGCTTAAGGCATCTTATCTCCAAATCAAGAAGAAGCTTCAAGGCTTCCTCCATTTGACTGAATTTGCAATACCCATCAATTAATGAGTTGTAAACACGAGTATTCGGGTCTAAGCCCTTAAGGATCATCCTCTCAAATAACTGCTTGGCATCTTGCAAAAACCCTTCTTTACATAAAGCATCAATCAGTGTAGCATATGTTATTTTAGAGGGAAACAAATCAATTCTCTCTAAAGAATCAAATAGCCTAAATGCTTCAACAAGACATCCCTGGCTGCATAAACAATTTATAACTGAATTATAAGTGACGGTGTTGAGAGTAATCCCCTTCCTTTTAACAAAAGCACAGAGATCTAGGGCCTTATCAAGATGTCCTCCCTTGCAAAGGCCATCAACCAAGATTGAGTAATCAACCACATCCATGACTGGTAGATTTCTTTCAGCTCCCATTATAAGTTTATATGCATCCAAAACTCTACCATCTTTTGTAAGTGCCTTGAGAATGGTGACAGGAAAAGTGACAGTTGAAGTGTTTTTCATCTGGTCAAAAAACCAAAGGGCATGATTGACATCCTTCATACAAAGATAATGAACCAGTTTCTTGCTTACCCGACGTTCAACTAAAGCATATTCTTTCACAAAGGTATTTACGTAAGGCAGATTAACCCATTCTTTTCCTTTGCTAATAAGCCCTTTTAAAGTTAAGTAGTAAGACTTGCTCGATGCAACAAACCCTTTCTTCCTTATCACCATATATACATTGCATGCAGCGTCAAAAAAACCCCTCTGGCACAGGAAACAAATAGCATCATTGCATATAATATCATAAATTTCTGGCCCCAAACTCTCAATTCTGTGAACTAAATTTAGAACTCCTTCTGCACTTTGTTCTTCAAAAAGTGCCTTCATTAACATCCTATAGGTACCTGCATCCAAAGCCAAACCCTTCTCTTTGATTTCGATAAGCACATCAATGGCCATACCTGCCATACCTGTCTTGCAGAGCCCATGAATGATACAATTGTAACATGCAACCGAAGAAATTGGGGTCCTCCTAAACTCTGCAAATATCTCAAGTGCATTATCAATTCTACCTGCTTTACAATACCCATCAATCATTGTACAAAAGGTGAAAGAATTTGCAACCAAATTCATTTCTGGCATTCCTTTATAGATCATGTAAGCATCTTCAAATGCCCCCACCAAAAATAGTGCTTTGATAAGTATGTTACACACAACAACATCCATACAAACTCCAGCTTCTTCCAGTCTCCTCTTTGTTTCTAAAATCCCTATGACATTCCCTTCTTCAATGTAGCCATGTAACAGTGTACTGTATGTAACAATATCTCCAACTACACCCTTTGAGACCTCATCTGCCTCAGATGTCCTCCCAAATTTGCACAGTCCATTAATGACAGTGTTGTATGTAGCAATGCCTGCACTTATCCCCTTCTTCTCCATGTCATCTAGCAGATTAAAAACGAGATCAAAATCTCCTCTCCTGCAAACCCCATCGATCAAAGTCGCATAAGTAAATTCATCCACTTTAAACCCTAAATCTTCAATTATCTTTAAAACAGCAAACGCCTCTTCCAATTTCCCTTTCTTGCAAAATCCCAGCATGATTGCTGTATAAGTGACCAAATTCGGCTTTAGTCCATCCTTTTTCATCTTCTCGACAAACCCAACTGCCTTTTCCACATTCCCTTCCTTCGAAAACCCATCAATGAGTATAGTATAGCTTACAGTATCTGGATTTATTCCATTTTCTATCATCTGTCTATATTTTCTAATCGCCCCTTCTAATATCTCTTCCTTTAAATACCCAAAAATCCAACTACTATAAAAAACAACATCCAATACTAATCCTTCCTTCTCCATCCTACAAACCAAATCACTAACTTCCCTAATTCTACCTAAATCACAGAGAGCATTAACAAATGCAGTATAAGTCACAACATTAGGCCGTAAAGCTCCCCACTTTTCGGCATTCTCAAAAAACCCCACTGCAAGTTCCGGTTTCCCAATCTTACAGAACCCAGAAATCACCGAACTACAAACAAAATTATCATAAGGGTATCCAATTTTCTCATCTGTCATCAATTCCAACACTTCAATTGCTCTGCCCATTTTTCCCTGAGAGCTAAACCCATGAATCAATGAACGAAAAGTAAAAGAAGAAGGTAATATACCATGATTTCTCAAGCAATCCTGCAACAAAGATAGCGCCTTTTCTGGGTCTTTTCTGTCAATACAAAAGCCTCGAATTAAAGAGTCAAATAGGCGATTTTGCCATGAATTCGACGAATTTGCCATCTGGGTCTTCATGAAATGATGTGCTTCTTCGAATTTGTGGTCTTTAAGGAGAGCCCAAGTGAAAATTGAATGAGTTTGAGAGTCACCGAAGAATTGGTTTGAGTTCATTTGATTGAAGAAGTGGAAAATTGATTTGAATCTGTTGTTTTGAGAGAGAAAACGAAGGTGAAAGTTGAAGTCTTGGAGAGTGGGAGTGAAGCCACTTTTGAGGAGGGTTTGTAGGGGTGATTGGGCTTGGCGAAGATTGTGATGAGAAGAAGAAGAAAGAGAATGGACGAGTTTGGCATTGCGAAGGGTTGAAAGAGACATGGTTTGTGTGGATTTTGAATTTGAAGAACGTTGTGGTTAAGATAACAACTGTGTATGCTTTTTGGCAACTCTTCTTCTCGTATTTGTTGCTGCCTTTGGTTTTGCAATCTGAAAACCTCTTCTACTGTCTATCTCGTAACAGGCAAAATCGAAATAAAACTTTTTTTTTTTTTTTTTGGAGCGGATGTTGACGCACCCTCAAGCTATTAGTCCACCCCTTTTGTAAGTTTTCAAAAATACCCTTAAATGAATTTACTATTTAAAACAAGTAGAAATATAAAATACCTAATGTATCCTAGGTGCATTTGTTAAGCCCACCCCAACCCTTCAGCCTAAATCGTTTCCCTCCCAAAAACGCCTCATACGAGCCACTTACAGTAACAGAAGACGATAAGTGAGGAGCAGCTCATGGAAGCTTGAGACCAGAGAAAATACAAAAAAACGAGCAGCTCATGGAGACCGGAGAAAATGATTTAGGAGCTGCTGACCCTTGTGCAAGTTCCCTTTGATATGAAAAAAGAGAGTAAACTCACTGCAAATCTGATTTACTCACTTCAAAAATTGAGTAAGCTTAATGATGGAGCTTAATGAAGCAACCAACAGTGATGAGGTAAGTATTTAGAAACTTTAATGATGTTTTTAATTTTTTTGCAAAATCTCGTCGTGTTAGGTTACACAGAAATTAACATTCTAGGAATGTTGCGTAGAAAATGACCTAACATTCTAGGAATGTTGTGTTTCTTTTAACCTAACATTCCTATAATGTTGCGTTTTTTATAACCTAACATTCTAATAATATTGCATTTCTTTTAACCGAACATTCTAAGCATGTTGCGTTTTTTATAACCTAACATTCTAATAATGTTGCATTTCTTCTAACATTCCTAGAATGTTAGGTTAAAAGAAACGCAACATTCCTAGAATGTTAGGTCGTCTTCTACGCAACATTCCTAAAATATTAATTTCTGTGTAACCTAACACGACGAGATTTTGCAAAAAATTAAAAACACCATTAGAGCTTCTAAATACTTACCTCATCTCTGTTGGTTGCTTCATTAAGCTTCATCATTAAGCTTACTCACTTCATTAAGCTTTATCATTTTACTCTCTTTTTTTCATATCAAATGAAACTTGCGCAAGGTAGACGAGAGGGAGACGAGAGAGTGAGACGAGAGAGGTTGAAGGTGGTGTGCGGCTGAAGAATGAGAGGTTCGGGCAATTTTAGAATGGGGGGTGGGGATATAAACTTTAAACAACAAATTTTGGGGTAGGATTATTTTAGGGAATGCATGGGGGCTACAAATAAATTAAGGGGGCTTACTTATCAAAGGGGGTGGGCTAATAGCTTGAGGGTGTGTCAACATCCGCTCCCCTTTTTTTTTTGGGTGAGGCTATTTACAGTCCACAAAAGGCAACCCATTTAATATTTTCATTGGTCTATTTTACCATTTTCTAATTACAGCCCACTAAATTTTTAGGCAATCCATTACTATACAAAACAAAAGTTTTGAAATGCCATGAATGCCCCAAGTCTAAATACAAGACACAATTCTATTTACAATCCATTACCCCCAACACTAAACCTAAAACATATTACCCAAACACTTTCATTTTAGATTTGTTTATATATTATTGGCAAACATTATATTTGGATTAAACCTGCTTCATAACATGAAAAGTAGCTTTCTATAACCATTATGGTGTGATGTTGTTACGAACAAAAAACCATATTTCGATCGAAAAAAAAAAAACTGTGTTCGTGTTCGCATTCGGCCTGGTAAGTCTGAATGCGAAGCTTTAGTATTCGGTAAGCCAACACCGAATATGAAGCTTTAATATTCGGTAAGCTAATGCCGAATATGTAATTGCCGAATATTAAACCTACATATTCGGCAATATCTTACCGAATATTAAAGCTTCATATTCGGTGTTGGCTTACCGAATACTAAAGCTTCACATTCGGACTTACTGGATCGAATGCGAACACGAACACAATTTTTTTTTTTTTTCTTTATTTTCCGATCGAAATATGGTTTTTTTTTCGTAACATCATCACACCATAATGGTTATAGAGTGCTACTTTTCATGTTTTGAAGTAGGTTTAATCCAAATATAATGTTTGTCGATAACAAACAAACAAACGTAAAATGAAAGTGTTTGGGTAATATGTTTTAGGTTTAGTGTTGGGGTAATATGGTGTTGAGGGTAATATGAGTTGCTTATAATATTTCTATTATGTAATAGGTTGTATTTAGTAAAGGGTAAAATGGATATATTAATTAAATTTTTATTGTACTGCCTTTAGCAAAAATACAAATAGGTGGATTGTACTTAGAAAATGGGCTGCCTTTAGTAAAAGGTGGGCTGTAAATAGCCCCATCCTTTTTTTTTTCTTTTTGAATAATTTCTGCAAGTAAACCTTCTTCTTCTTTTTTTCTTTTTCTTTTTTTCTTTTTTTGAAAATTGTTTGGGAACATGTTTTTAAAATTTTCTAAAAAGTTTCTCAAAAGAGAATATGTCTTAAGGAGCATCAAAATGATATTTTCAATTTTCATTTTCTACTTTTTTACAAGAAAAATGAGATCATTGCAAACACAGCATATTTTCAAAATCTTATCTTTTCCTGAAAATGCATTTTTAGGTACCATTTTTTGAAAACAAAATCAAATAGGTAGTCTGTTTTCCCATATAAAAAAACTAGCATAAATCCCGGGCGATGCCTGGATATAAAAATAATAGTGGAATATTAAAAATTTATCAAAAAACATAAATATTTAATAAATGGTTTGATCAATTTTAGTTTTAATATTATTTAATAAAATATTTGTTAAATCTTGTGCAATGCTCAGGTGTGAAAATAATACTAGAACATTAAGAAACTAATTGAAATATATAAATATTTAGCAAAATTTTGATCAATTTAACAAAAATTTTGATCAATTTTAATTTTAACACTATTGAAAAAAAATATTTTTTCTAATGTCGTCGAATTTTATACAGAAAATAATGAAAAAAAATATATATTTTTTCTCAAAACTAACTGTGAATTATTGTTATTTTTTAAAATTAATATACATTAATGGAACTTTTTTTGCCATCATTTGGACCAGACATGTAAAGAAATGTATGTGAAAGAGCTTTACTATTTTTTAAATGAGCAATGTTATTTCACCTAGCTATTTCACCCACCTTTTTCCACACACCTTAGTTGGCATTTAATGTGTGGTTCACACAAATAAAAGTAAATATTTTATTGTTTCAAGATCATAAACATATTGGTCCAAGTAAGATGGGTGGGAAAAAGTGGGTGAAGTAACATTTTTCTTTTTTACATAGATATTTGAAATTTGAATTTGAAATGAGTGTAAGAAGAGAGAGATAATAATTGAATAAAGAGAAACTTGGGCACGTGCGTTGTTTAAAGAGTATCAGGAGCTTTTAATACAGAGAGTGAGAGAGAGAGAGAGAATTTGAATCAATAATAGAAGAACAAAAAATAAGAAAATGAAAATGAAAAATAAAAATTGAGAGCTTGCGAATTTAGCCCATTGAGGGAGGGCTTGGCATATATTATAGTAATAGATACGAGTCCAGTAACTGGAGAAGCTAACAGGTGAGGGATAACTTAATGAAAATTTTCAAGGGTGACATAAATTCGTCACATAAACTTTTTATACCTCCAAGTCAAAGGATCTTTTTAGCATAACAAATATAAAAAGGAATTTGGAAATCTTGTAAATCTCATAGTATAAAATTGGACTTCACTATATAGAGCTCCAAACTCAAGAATTTTTTGATAATTTTTCCAACTTTTTTCAATTCTATTACCGCCAAAAATGGATTAATTAATTAATCTCCTTAGGCTGCAAATATGATTTTAGCATGAATCTTTTGAAACATTCTTAGTCTAGTTTGTCCTTTCATCTAAAAGAGTCTACCCGGCCTCCTATTTGGTTTTTGGAGAGAAACAACTAAAAAATGGGGGAAGGCAATGCTTTAAAATGCTTAATATTCGAGGCAGCTTCTTTTCTTTTCTTTTTTATTTTTAACTCCATATGCTGCCAATCCTCAGCTTTGTTTGGATTTTTGAAAACTTGATGAAAAGGAAATGGAAAAGC
>JAESVK010000922.1:292316-315460 GCA_017140935.1 Hamamelis virginiana
ACGATATCCAAACTTTTGCATAGCTTGTGAAAATCTTCCAAACCACGCTCTAGGAGACTGTTTCAAGCCATATAATGACTTTATCAATCTGCACACTTTCCCTTTATTAGATTTTTCACAACTCCCCAGAGGAATATCCATGTATACTTCCTCCTTTAAATCACCATGTAGGAAAGCATTCTTCACATCAAACTGCTGAAGAGTCCAATCCATGTTAGCTGCTAAAGATAAAAGGACCCGAATAGTGTTCATCTTTGCAACTGGAGCAAATGTCTCCTGATAGTCAATTCCATAGGTTTGGGTATAGCCTTTTGCCACCAATCTTGCCTTATATCTATCAATTGTTCCATCTGCCTTATGTTTTATGGTGAATACCCATTTGCAACCAACAGTTTTCTTCCCCTTCGGTAACTCCACTAACTCCCAGGTGTTGTTTTTTCGAAGAGCTCTCAATTCCTCAGCCATCGCCTCTTTCCACTTGGGATTGTTCAATGCATCCTGTAATTTCTGAGGAATAGATACTGATGACAACTGACAGGCAAAAGCTTTAAAGGATGGTGACAGACGATGGGAAGACATAAAATTTGCAATAGGATACTTATATGTAGATCGACAAGAACGGTGTGACTTTCTCAAAGCAATAGGCAATTCTAAGTCATTAACAACATTAGAATCAATTTGAGCATCAGGGTCAACAAAACTATTATCAACAAAAGAAGGAGGATGTTCAACAGATACTTCCTCAGGATTACCTGTCACCGGGGCAGTAGACTCATCATTTTGCTCAAGAGGAGCCTTTTTTCTTCTTGAATATACCAACATATTTTGCTCAATTGTAGAACTGCTTCCTACTTCATTCTTTTCATTGTTTTTATTCTCACTCTCTAATTCCAACAAGGGCACAACATGAGACTTATCTTCACTACTTAAGGTCTCCCCCTGAAGAGAAGTCTCAGAAGCAAGATGAGAAAAATAAGCACGGTCCTCATGAAAAGTAACGTCCATAGAGACAAAGAATTTCTTGGAAAGAGGATGATAGCACTTGTAACCCTTTTTGGTAGCAGAATAACCTAGAAAGACACATTTCAGGGAACGGGGGTCAAGCTTACCACTATGATGAATATGAACAAAGCATGTGCAACCAAAGACTCGAGGAGGAAGACGGTTAATCATAGAAGGCGAGCAAGAAGTGGTCAGAACCTGAAGAGGAGTTTGAAAGTAGAGAACTCTGGAAGGCATCCTATTGATTAAATAGGCTGCCGTGAGAACAGCCTCCCCCCAATAATTTTTTGGTACTGCCATGGAAAATAGCAAAGCACGAGCCACATCAAGAAGATGGCGATTTTTTCGTTCGGCTACTCCATTCTGTTGAGGGGTATTGGTGCATGAAGTTTGATGGATAATGCCATGATCAGAAAAATAGGATTCAAGACCAGAATAGATGTATTCACCCCCATTATCTGAACGGAGAATTTTTATCTTTAAATTGTACTATGTATAAATCATCTGGTAGAATGATTGAAAAATAGGGAAAACATCACTTTTGTCCTTCATCATATAAACCCAAGTAAGTCTGGAGAAATCATCAATAAATGTGACAAACCATCTATAACCTGACAAACTAATCACACGAGAAGGGCCCCAAACATCACTATGAACAAGAGCAAAAGGAATGGCACTTTTATTCATACTTAATGGGAAAGAAACACGGTGATGTTTAGCAAGTTCACAAGTTTCACATTGAAATTGAGAAACATCAACACCAGAAAACAATGAAGGAAACAATTTCTTTAAATATAAAAAAGATGGATGTCCTAAACGTTTGTGCCATAACCAAATTTCACTGGATGAGCTAGTGGTGGATTGAACAGAATGAACTGAGGTCGAACCAGCTGGTACATCCAAGAGATAGAGGCCACCTTTCTCACTACCATGACCAATCGTCGCCCCCGTGTGGAGATCCTGAAATACACAATGAGTGTCAAAGAAAGTGACAGAACAATTTAAAGTTTTAGTGAGTTGGCTGATTGATAACAAACTATTAGACAATTGAGGGACATGGAGAACATTAGAAAGAGGCAAAGAATCATAAAGAGAGATCGAGCCTTCACCAGTCACAGGAGTTGGTGAACCATCTGCAGTTGTGACACAAGATTTGCTAGGAGATGTGTAACAAGAGAAAAGTTTGAATTTAGAGGTCATGTGATCAGTTGCCCCTGTATCTATAACCCAAGAGTCCGAGGAAGACTAACCAGATGCATTAAAACAACAACCAAAATTACCTGAGGAGGTGGCTAGAGAACTAGAAGCCCCTTTAGATTCTTTAGCAGATATTATACGAGCACACTCATTTAATAGCTGTTCCATCTGAGCAGATGAAAACTGAGCAGTAGGTTGATTATTACTTTGATCACCAGAAAAAATATGATGGGCCTTAGAGCCTGAGCGACCCCCCTTCCTTCCTTCTCCCTTGTTGCCATCACCCTTTTCACCCTTCTTGCCAGGCCACCAAGGTGGATAACCATGGAGTTTAAAACATTGCTCCCTCACATGTCTAGTCTGATTACAATAATCACAGACCAAAGAATCTTTATCATCATATTTGGCACTTTTAGCAACATTACTAGATGCTATAAGAGGCGAAGGAGTAGACTGATTCATTGGTGATGTCCGAGATGATGGCATAAACATGGCAGATCCTTCAAGAGAATGTGGCATAATCATGGCAGATCGCCTGAGAGCTTGGGCACGCACATAAGCATAGGCTTCACGCAAAGAAGGAAAGGGATCCTTTCCAAGTACTTGAATCCTTACTTGATCCAAATCTGGGTTAAGACCAGCGAGAAACTCAAAAGTACGCTCCTTCTCAATTCGTTTGTTCAACGTAGAAGCATCAACAGCACATTCCATCTCACATGGTTGGTAATAGTCGAGTTCTTGCCACAAAGCTTGGAGTGCATTGAAATATGCCTCCAATGTCTTACCTTGCTGAGTAGTGTCATGAATCCGACGCTTCAACTCATAAATCTGTGCATCATAGCCTCCTACAGAATAAGTCTGAGCAACTGCATCCCATATAGCCTTGGCAGACTTGAGACGCATATACCCTGGACTAAGGTCAGGGACCATAGTTTGGAGAAGCCATGATCGTAGCATTGCATCCTCTTCAACCCATGTCGTAAAAGTTGAATCAGTTGTCGGTGGTTGTACTTTTTCTCCCGTCAAATATCCCAACCGGCCTTTGCCAGTAATGTACAATCGCACAAAGTGGGACCAAGCTAGATAATTTGTGCCATCAAGTTTATGAGGCATCAACTGGACATTCATAAGGTCTTGATGTGAGGTAGTGGAGGTGGTGGAGGTGGGTGGACGAGTCATGAGAGAGTGAGAATCAATCGTTGGTGTTTTTGAGTTGTCTTCCATTGGACAAAAGAAAAAAAAATAAAAAACAGCAGCAAGTTTACGTGGTTTGGTTTGGGAAGGCTGATTAGGGTTGAAGTAAACCCTAAAAAATAAGGATTTTAAAATTCCTCTCTAGAGCGCTCTGATACCATGAAGAATTCTCTAGAGATAAAGGAATAGTATGATTTTATTCTTCTCTTTAAGGAGGATTTAAATAGTACACGGGTAGTTACATATAAGGAAACAAAATAATATGCAAATCAATCAATCCCTATGTATAAGCCTATAACTGTGCCAACTAATTAGCTGACTAATTACAGCTAATTATATACAATCAAATATACAGCTGTCAACATCTGAAATTTGAATGGAGACATATACTCGAGAAGCAAGAAGAGAGCCATAAATGCTAATAAAAAAATCCAATTTTTTCATAAGCAAGAAGAGAGAGTCATCAACATTTCATAAGAAAATCGAATTTTTTTTAAAAAAATATATATATATCTCAAAGGAATAGGTATATTATCACACACGCTATGGCGAGCAAACCAAAGGATAAGTTGTAGTAATACTTGCTAGAGCATGGTAACCACGGGCACTGCTCCATGTACGAAGAAGTCAATAAAACTGACCAGATGTAGGTACAAAAGCAGAGAGTAAAAAAATCTTAGCCAAAAAAAAAAAAAAAGGACACACACATAACACAATACACTGCTTTTATTCAGAATTAAAAAGGGGGTTTTCTGCTGGAGAAGGATTTACCGTAATTCGAATGTTAGCAAGACGATGATGCAGTCGCTGTGAACCATGGTCTCGATCGTGGTGCTTGCTGCTAAAATGCTCAGATGGTGGGGATTAATAATACAAACCCAATTGATTAAGGAGGTGAAGCTCCAGCATGCAAATCAATGGCTGAAAGTTTAGAGCTCAAATAGAGCAAAGAAACAAAAAGTATTATAAGATTAAGGAGGTGAATAAACATGGATTAATAATACAAACCCAATTGATTCAGCCCAGTTCCACCAAAAATAAAGAGCTATCCGATAATTCCCAACTCAAAATAAAGAACCTCAAAAAATGATAGAAAAAAATGAGATCAATTTAATCATTCAACCCTTAAAACCAGCATTTTTAACCCAAAAAATGATAGGGGAAAAAAAAAAGACATATCTAATTTTTCATAATTCAACCACGATTAATAGGTAAAAGTGATTATTGGCAGTAATTAATAGGTCTAAGACCTGTATGCCCCAGTAGCATTAACCACTCCACAAAAAAGATATATTTGATTTTTCATAACTCAACCATGATTAATTGGTAAAAGTGATCACTGGTAGAAATTAATAAGTCTAAGACATAGAATAAGAGAAGAAGAAGAAAGAGAGGAAGCATCAGCAGAACTATAGAAATAGAGAATAAGAAGAAGAGAAGTAGAAGAAGGAGAACTTACGTACAATGGTGGTGAATGTCAGGCCTGTTGCTCACGGTAGGGGAAGGAGAGAGAAAGGAGGGGTTGCTTGGTTAATGGATGTGGAGTCTCTTATCAGTTTGAGATGAATTCTTATCTTAATTTAAATTTGCATGCATTATCTCTTATGGTTTGAAATTAATTCTTATCTTAATTTAAATTATTTATCAATTCTTAAATATGCATGAACTGATTAGAAAAGAGTAGGAAGTGATGTGGGAGTGCCACGTAGGACAAAAAAACTGCTCTATATATAATAAGATATATAGTAATGCTATTATCAGGCCGGCCTCCATATGGCTAATTTTAGAAGACATATTGTAAAACTAACCTTTGGATTAGATGCCCCTCTTTTGTATATCATACCTACAAAAAATCACAGTGATCCAACAGTTGGCTTTTGAAAAAAATTGATGTTAAACAAATGGTGATATTTTGAAGAACAAATAAGTTGCATATTTTCACAATGACATTTTTCAAAAACTAACCGTCGGATTAATATGATTTTTTTATGCAGGCATGACATATAGAAGAGGAGTATCTAATCCAACAGTCAATTTTACGAACTGATGTCTAAAATTAAGAATACTAAAAAAACAAAAAAAATTGGCAAATTTGGGGTGGGCTTTAGCCCTCCTAGCCCAAATGTAGCTCCTCCCCTGCCATAAAATACAAGTATGCAATCAAATTTTAAGAAAAGATAATTAATCGTTGTGGTAAAAGAAAAGATAATGTAGCACTTTAAGTGATGTGAATATAATATTCTGAATAAATTTGGTTTTGTAATTCATTATGTAGAACGTATGCTCACGAAATTCATTATGATAACGTTGCATTTTTAAGGATTTCTTTCTCCTTGAAAGAAAGTACAAATTCAGAATATTATTTTGATGTTAAAAAAAAAGTCTTTTACTTAAAAATTCAAATTTTTTTTTCCAGAAATGCATTTCTAGACAGAATTTTCGTGTTATTATTATTGTTGTTGTCGTCATATTATTATTATTTTTAAGTTTCCAATCCAACATAAAAGTCTAGGTTTGTAGGTGGAGGTGGATGACCCAATACAGGTATACGAAGGTATAACAAACCTTCTATTTAGGCGATGTGCGACAGAGTGGATTTTATTCTTCTACACTCCCCCTCACGTGCAAGCTTGTTTGGACCTTGTCACGTGGATTACCAATGCTCTGATACCATGTTAAGTTTCCTATCCAATACAAGTATATGAAGTTATAGCAAACCTTCTATTTAGGCGATGTGGAACAGAGTGGATTTCATTCTTCTACAATTATTATTATTATTATTATTATTACACTGAGAATAGAAAATAATTGTCAAGAGAATGGAACCAATTAAACAAGCCCTGAGTCTTTGGACTAGGATCTAGGTTTTTATTTTTATTTTTACAAACAATACAAACTACCTCACCCAATTTCCTTAATACTAACCAACTGGATTATTTCGCCATTCCGAGTTGGCTAGGGCCAATGACTATAATCTAAAAGGTCATGGGTTCGACACTCGTCTTTAGCGAGTTTGTGGTTGTTTATTTAAGTAGTGGACTTGGATCCCATATGCCCCACAATTCCCACATTGCGGAATGAATATCGACATCATTAATTAAGTTAATATGCAATGGTTTCTTTAAGGTTAATTATCAAAACATATGTGGTTGATTGTAAAAGTCAAAATGAGATTATTTTAGGAGGATCAGTATTGTGTTGGATTAGAGTAATCCACTGTTAAAAATAGAACGAAAAGGGGAGGTTAATCTTTTTTTGTATGGTGTGTGTTTTGTATAGCACCATCTTTATATGGCATGGCTTAATCGTTTGGTAAGTGGGGTACCTAAAAGCTTCGTTTGGATTTTGCAAAGCTAGATTAAGAAAAATTAAACAAAAAAATTGAAAATTACGAAGAAATAGATTCAATTATTAAGCATTTTCTTTTTCTCTGTCTCAAATTAAGCTAAATTTGGACCTGATTTTGGTTGCACCAAAAGATCCAATTGATTCACACAAATTCATTCGATGTTGAAATATTTTGTGCAGTAATTTGCACGTCACAAGCTATTGTCCATAAATTCAAGCCCACTCCTTGTCTGGGCCATAAATTATGTATTTTGAAAAACTGTATGTTAGATTAGATAATCTTCTTATGAAAATTGTCCTAGTCCACATATGCTCATATAAGCTTCTGTTTACATGAAGCCCATAGATTACAGTGTGATGTATATTTTGAAAAACTGATCATTGAATTAAATACTATATTTATACATGCCATGTACCCCAAAAATCAAAGCGATATAATTGTCGGTTTCTTAGAAATGTCACTGAAAAAAATTGTGACAGTTTTCAGCGGTCACAGTTTTTCATAACTATATTTTGGAATTCTGACATTAATTTATCACCGATTTTTGGCGTGTACGACATCCATGATGACAGTATCTAATCCAACAGTCAGTTTTTAAAAATATGCATCCTAAAATAATCTATAGCATTTATGTAAACTAGATCATTCCTATATACATATATCTTAAACCTTAGTAGCAAAGATATTGTGCATCATTAAGTCTCTTTGTCAATGGTTGATATGTCAACTTAGTGGTATGTACTTTTATTTTTATTAAAAAAGATTTCAGATTCAAGAATATAAAAGTACGTCAATATCAAGTCTTTGCGTGTAATTTCTACCAAAGAAAAAAAATATATTCTTTTCGTGTAATTGTGTAATTATGTCTCTCTCTCTGCCTCTCCTTTGTCACATTCATGTTTTTGCGTGTAATATAAGTAGTGAGTGAGGATTAGGTTGTGAATGGGTCAAACCAAAAATAGGAAAACTCCAATTTTTGAAAAAGATGAGAAGTTAAAAAGTAGAAAAATGCTATATAATCAGAAACTTTAATCTGAAATTAAAAATTATCCTGGTGTGTCATGCTTTGAGTGGTTTAGTCATTCTTTCAAATAGATTATATTTTTTTTCACACACTATTTAAAGCACGACACATCATTGTAGTTTTTAATTTCGGGTTAAAGTTTCTGGTTGTATAGCATTTTTGTAAAAAATAAATTTGGAGCGTGAATGAGAAGTCAATTCATTGACCGAGTCTACTAGGTAGGTAACATGGAAGCTCCCTAATTTAATGAAAATGGGGCCATTTAACATTTTAGTAAACGATTTTAGCTTTTAAGTAAACACTTTTATTTGTTTGTTTGCTGATTGAGTAAAGACTGAAGAGGATGGATACTATTTGAAGTGATCGAGTCATCAATTAAGTCTTCTAACCATACAATACGCAAAATATTCTTTCTTCATTTGTTTCTCTTGGTCGACTTGAATCCTAAAAGACTGACTTGAGAGCAATAATTCTATGTTTCTCATTCACTTTTGGAGCAATAACTGTTGTGATCCAACAGTCAATTATTGAATAAATATTATTATGAAAAACTGTGATTATTTTGTTCTTGAAATTATTATCATTTTTTTACAGTCAGTTTAATCAGAAACTGACTATAGGCCGGAGAACTGTGATTTTTGGCAGGCATAACATATATAAGAAACGTCTCTAATCTAACATCAGTTTTTCAAAATTTATTTTGCAACTGGCAATATGGAGATCTATTATTATTTCTGTATTTTTGTTATTTTTAAAATCGGCTTAGATCTTTTGTTTTTTTTATTGATTTTTACTTTTTAGTGTAGTCGTAATGTAAACTTTACCACACTGGATCAATTAGCTAGGTGGGAGACGGGATCAACCCTGGATCCAATTCCAAATTTTGGACTCTGTCCTCTGCAAGTGGGAAGTGTTTCTTTCATCCTCTAAAGTTTTCAAGCCAATATGTAGACCCACCTTTCTCTTCCCCCAATCACCATCTTCTTATATTTGCCCAAACCCCACGGCTTGGAAAATACTTTCAAAAGGAAGTCATTAGAGTCATCACAAGAGACTGAGACTCATGATGAATTTCATTGTTTCCAAACTGAATTCCAAAGGTTGAATTCTTAATTGATGGTTTTCAATATTCAAAATTACATGCGAAAATAAAGTGAAACTATTCTTCGTCTTTTAATTTTATTTTTTTTCCAAACAATAGAAATCAACGCACCCCAAGTCCAAGCTCCCTTAATATTAACAAGTGGAGGTATCGAAGCATTTCCAATTTCCAAATACTCGAATTTAGAATTTCTCTCATGAAAATAAGAATACATGTCACTAAACTAATAGAAGTAATACAACTCAATCCATACGAGACAAGAAATATACTAAAACTCAACCATTCAGCTCACCCCTTCCTTCACTTCACTTGTTGAGAACGCGTCACCCCGGTCTTCACCTCTCATGTTCCAAACTGAATTGCAAAGGTTGAATTCTTAATCAGTGGTTTTCAATATTCAAAATTACATGCAAAATAAAGTGAAACTATTCTTCTTCCTTTTAAATGTTTTTTTTCCCCAAAACAATAGAAATCAACGCACCCCAAGTCCAAGCTCCCTTAATATTAACAAGTGGGGGTATCGAAGCATTTCCTATTTCCATACACTCGAATTTAGAATTTCTCTCATAAAAATAAGAATTCATGTCACTACACTAATAGAAGTAATACAATTCAATCCATACAAGACAAGAAATATACTGAAACTCAACCATTCACCTCACCCCTTCCTTCACTTCACTTGTTGAGAATGCGTCATCCCAGTCTTCACCTCTCATGTTCCTTCATTTATGGAAGGAAGGAACCGGGTGAAAAATGGAGGATTATTGAATAGCATTATTGTTGGTAAATTCTTTTGACAAGAAATTAATTTTAATTTGTATTGTAGCACTTTTATCATGGGGAAGCTTTTTCTCAAACAGTTAAGTGAGACTAATTGACTGCAGACCGAGTCGTCGCTCGTGCTTTGCACGCAACGAATTTCCCCCTCGTATTAATTATAATCTATATATATGCAACCCAATCCCAAAGTGGTTGGCCCCAAACC
The DNA here is from genome assembly GCA_017140935.1 of Hamamelis virginiana. NCBI lineage: Eukaryota > Viridiplantae > Streptophyta > Magnoliopsida > Saxifragales > Hamamelidaceae > Hamamelis > Hamamelis virginiana. Next base: position 302,170 of record JAESVK010000922.1, read on the forward strand.
TTAGCTAAGAGCCTGCATATCGAGAGAGAGAGAGAGAGAGAGAGCCTGCATATCGAGAGAGAGAGAGAGAGAGAGAGAGAGAGATGGGTTGCTGTTTATCTTGCAGATCATCACCAACATTCAAGAACGTACGTGTAGTACACCTGAATGGCTATGTTCAAGACTTCGATCATCCAGTGACAGCATGTGAAGTTACCGGCGAGCCAGCAAAGCATTTTGTGTGCACAGGGGCTCAGCTTCTCTCTCCTCTCTCCGTGCCTCTAAAACCCAATACCCAACTCCAACAAGGCCATATCTATTTCCTTTTACCATTTTCAACATTTCAATCTGATGCTTCTCCAATGGACTTAGCCGCTATTGTAAGAAAGCTCACAGCTATTGCCAAGTCCACCCGCCATGAAGCTAAGTCTCAGCTTAATCACCTTTTTTCGAACCAACATGGGAGTGGGAGGGTCGAACCCATGAATGAAGTGGCCGCAGCTTGTGGTCCACAAAAGTCATGTAGAGCTCGCTCATGGAAGCCAATTTTGGACACCATTAGAGAGAAATCCTTTACTCGGAGAAGCGAATCGGATTTACAAGATATGAATTGATTTCAACATGTTGAAATATTGGCTTCAATTTGGGGTAGGAGAGAGAGAGAGAGATAGAGTGGAATTGTACAAATAGAAAAGAAATGTTGCTTGGTGTGCTATCATGCAAAGTTGTGTTGCAGAAAATTAATGTATGAACATTTTAGCTTCCTTTAATGAACAATATGGAGTATTATCCGATTCAAATGCTCTTTTTTTGAAGTATTTATTTTGTCTTGATAATCAGAATTCTGAGAATTACTTGGATTATAGATTCCTGGTGATCTTCAATCCAATTCACTGATATTTCAGGATTCTCCCACTCTGTAAATCAAAAGAGAGATTTCTTTATCAGTCTTAAGGAGAATCCTGACAATATATGGTCCAAATTCCTGGTGACCTTCAATCATGCACCTAAATTCCCGTTTTCTTTGTGTCTTAGAAAGAATGAGAGAATTAAAGGTCTGTTTTCTCAAGTTTTCTGATATCCAAACAGAGGTTTAAGCTTTTAGGAAAATATATGTGCAGTGATACCATCGGTAAGAATAATTATAGCTTCTCACTTGGAGGGAATTCTAGTCACTCTTCATATGTTTTCTGGGCAATTCTCCAAAATATATTCCATTGGATCATTGGATCATACTAGAATTAAGTTAGATTTGTATTTGTTGAAAGATTTGTCCCACATCGGTTTCTCGCACTATCCAAGCTTGGTTAATAAGGTCTAGAGACTCTCCACTAAGTAACTTAAGTTATTAAGTTGGATTCTGGTTTTTAATATGGTATCAAAGCTAGATTTTGGGTGGTGTGAGATCCCGATGTGAGATAAATTTCAACACTTCTCCTAAAACTTAGCTCTGATACCATGTTAGAAACCAACTCTATAACTTAAGTTTTTGAGATAGAGAAGCTTTTTATCAAACAGTTAGAAAGACTAATTGAGAACAGACCGAGTCGCTCCTGCTTTGCACACAACGAATTTCGGAATTATATATATTCTAATCTATATATATGCAACCCAAACCCAACCCCAACCTTAGTTAAGAGGCTGCATATCGAGAGAGAGAGAGAGAGAGAGAGAGATGGGTTGCTGTTTGTCTTGCAGATCATCACCAACATTCAAGAACGTACGTGTAGTACACCTGAATGGCTATGTACAAGACTTCGATCATCCAGTGACAGCATGTGAAGTTACCGGCGAGCCAGCAAAGCATTTTGTGTGCACAGGGGCTCAGCTTCTCTCTCCTCTCTCCATACCTCTAAAACCCAATACCCAACTCCAACAAGGCCATATCTATTTCCTTTTACCATTTTCAACATTTCAATCTGATGCTTCTCCAATGGACTTAGCCGCTATTGTAAGAAAGCTCACAGCTGTTGCCAAGTCCACCCGCCATGACGCTAAGTCTCAGCTTAATCACCTTTTTTCGAACCAACATGGGAGTGGGAGGGTCGAACCCATGAATGAAGTGGCTGGGAGGGTAGAACCCATGAATGAAGTGGCTGCAGCTTGTGATCCACAAAAGTCATGTAGAGCTCGCTCATGGAAGCCAATTTTGGACACCATTAGAGAGAAATCCTTTACTCGGAGAAGCGAATCGGATTTACAAGATCTGAATTGATTTCAACATGTTGAAATATTGGCTTCAATTCGAGGTAGGAGAGAGAGAGAGAGAGAATTGTACAAAAAGAAAAGAAATGTTGTTTGGTGTGCTATCATGCACAGTTGTGTTGCAGAAAATTAATGTATGAACATTTTAGCTTCCTATAATAAACAATATGGAGTATTATCCGATTCGAATGCTTTTTTCTTGAGGTACTTATTTTGTCTTGATAGTCAGAATTCTGAGAATTACCTGGATTATAGATTCCTGGTGATCTTCAATCCAATTCACTGATATTTCAGGATTCTCCCACTCTGTAAATCAAAAGAGAGATTTCTTTATCAGTATTAAGGAGAATCCTGACAATATATGGTCAAAATTCCTGATGACCTTCAATTATGCACCTAAATTCCCGTTTTCTTTGAATCTTAGAAAGAATGAGAGAATTAAAGGTCTGTTTCCTCAAGTTTTCTGATATCCAAACAGAGGTTTAATCTTTTAGGAAAATGTATGTGCAGTGATATATCCCATCTGTAAGAATAATTATATAGCTTCTCACTTGGAGGGAATTCTAGTCACTCTTCATATGTTTTCTGGGCAATTCTCCAAAATATTCCATTGGATCATTGGATCATACTAGAATTAAGTTAAATTTACAGTGTAAATTCTTGTACCTGAGTTTTTATGAATTAATGGGAACTGGGATTCAGTGTTTTAGGCCCAGTTTGATGAATTCCAGTTCACATCCTTGTACATATTTTTTTATTAAAAAATTATACTATAATAAAGGATAACTGTTAGTGTGTGTATCTTATTATATATAGAGCAGTTCGTTTGTCCTACGTGGCACTCCCACATCGCTTCCCTCTTCCATTCTCTTCTCCCCTTATTTTACTCTTCTTACTCTTCTTTAATTGGTTCATATTTTATTTTATTTTATAACAATCTCAAATACATAGATAATGCATGCAAACTGATAATTTAAATGAAAATAAGAATTGATTTCAAACTATAAAAAACACCACATCCGTAATCAATACATAGATAATGCATGCAAACTGATAATTTAAATTAAGATAAGAATTCATTTCAAACTGATAAGAGACTCCACATCCGTAATGCATGCAAACTGATAATAACCAAGCAGCCCCTCCTCTCTCTCTCTCCCTTCCCTGCCGTGAGCAATAGGTCTGGCATTCACCACCATTAAAGTTGTTTTTACGTTAGTATTTTTTTGCCTCCCCTGCCGTGACAGCAACCTGACATTCACCATCAGTAATATACGTAAGTTTTCCTCTCCATCTCTATATTTACGGATTTCTTCTCTATTTCTATAATTCTGCTATTGCTTCTTCTCTTTCTTCTTCTTCTTTTTCTCTTCTTCTACCTTCATCACATTATTATTTAATCAATCTTTAATTAATTTAATAAATTTTTATCCTAAAATGAATTTGATTTTTATGTATTGTATTTCGATAAAGAGTAGACATTAATTTCTTTTCATTTTATTACTATCGCAATTAATTTTTTGTTCATAATTTTAATTGTGGTTGCCGCACATCGCGCAGGCCTCGCATCATGCGAGTCGATACTAGTATATATATATATAGAGGAATAATAAATTATGTACAAGGGCGGTTCTGATACGTGTTTTTCTTTTAAAAAAGAAAAAACTGTTAAAGGCTTATTCCTCACGCTTGTTAAAACTGCACAGACTTTTTCAATTATTCTTAAAATAATTGGGAACATGACTAATACCCACCAATATTATATTGAGTAGTTGGTACCTGAAACTCATAAAGAATTGGTCCCAAATTCAAGTCTCCAATAGATTCGGCCCCTAAAACGGTTTAGCCGACAATGAGTGTACAATAATCTTATCCATTATTGGAATTAATTAAATAAGTCAAATATCCTAGATACCACCACCTTAGCAAATATATAGATAAATAAACAAAAATGCTTTCTCTTTAAATGTTTACCTAACAGCCAACAGGGATTTTTTCAGCCTTAATTCTTCCCAATTTCTTGGTTGGTTAGGTTAGGTTAGGTTAACCTTTAACCTAACCAATTCTTTATGTTCACCTAACACCCAATATCTGTGGTCGACCCATGATATATGGGTTGGTGGGTCGGTCGGTTTGACCCATGATATATGGGCATGGGTCTAAATGGGTCAATACATGGTAGTGGTGTCAAAATGGACGGGCCGCCCATTTGATCCGCTGACCAGTTCATTAAGATAACGGATCGGGCCTGATCCGGTCCGATAACTAATTGACTGGACTGATTCGATCCATAGTCAATGGACGGATTGGGCTAAGGTTTTCTGACCATTGGGCCGATCCGATCCGAGACCATTAAGTGGCCTGGTCCGACAATTAGCCCATTCATTAGCCCGATCCGTGAGCCCAATCCGTTAGATCCGATCCGTTAAGCCCGTTAGGCCCGATTACATATATACGATGGAATTTGATTTTTTTTTTTCAATTTTTTTACACTTTTGCCCACTCTAACAATCATAGAGTCATAAAATGGCATAAAACCGCCATATTGTTAGGGTATATTTGATCTTTCCGCAAATTTCAGTCTTTAAATAATTCAAATCATCAATATCCTCATTCCTCACATCAGAATCAAAAATCTCACTTTGTTCAATCACCTCTGTTCAATTTCTCTCACTCTCACTGTTAATTTGCCAAAAAAAAGAAAAAAACACATTTGCCCATTCGTCCCTCTCTGTTTAATCTCTCTCACTCCCACTGTTAGTTTGAAAAAAAAAATAATTTGGCCATTCGTCACTCTCTGTTCAATCTCTCTCTCCCACTGTTAGTTTGAAAAAAAAAAAAAAAAAAAAACACAATCAGCCATTCGTATTTTCGCATCTCTGTTCAATCTCTCTCACTCTCACTGTTAGTTTCCAAAAAAAAAAAAACCATTTACAATCTCAGTCCGACAGTCCCTCACTCAATCTCTCTCAATCCCTTAGAAGTCAGACCTTCACTCAATCTCTTACTGTCTTTCTCACCAAATTTGAGTAAAAAAAAATTTAATCTCTATCTCTTTCTCTCTCACAGAGTCACATATTGACATACTGAACATTTGCCAAAAAAAATAAATAAATAAATAGGGGTTAAAAAAGAGAACAGTCACCTACCGTGCCGATCCATGGATCCACCTCCGATCCAGCCTCCTCCGCAGTCACCGTGGCGATCCACCTCTGATCCAGTCTCCTCCGCAGTCCACTGTAATTCCAAACTCCGATCCTGCCTGAGGCAGTCCACCGTGCCGATCCACCTCTAATCCTGCCTCATCCGCAGTCCACCGTACCGATCCAGCCTCCTCCACAGTCCACAGCAGCGCCGATCCGATCCGATCCAGAGAAGAGAGAACCAGTCCACCGTGCGGTCCCGCCGGTCCGTGCCGATCTCATCCATCTCCATTGCTTTCTCTTAACTCTCACTGAACCTGCGGTAGTCCAGTCTCACTGTCACACACTGACACACCCTCACGACCTTTTATTCTCACAAAGCTCACCGACTCACCTTTTATTCTTTTCATTCTTTTAAGTCTTTATCTCTCTCTCTCTATTAGTGTATTAATCTCACTCACTCTTTATCTCTGATCTCTCTCTCTCCTTAGTCCGTTAGTCTTTACTAAATTACTATTAGTTTATTATTTATTGTCATACTATAGTTATTAGTTAGTGTTATTATTTTTTGTATACCGCCATATTATATTTATGTTTAGTCTTTAGTCTTTACTATTAGTATATTGTTTATAGTTAGTGTCATATTGTTTATAGTTAGTATATTGTTCAAATTATTTCTTTACTGCCAAATTATAAATTTATAGTTAGTGTTATTATTTTCTCATATACTATTAGTATATTGTTTACTGCCATAGTATTAATATTGTTATTATTTTTTTCCCATATACTATAAGTATTTTTTTCCCATTGAATTTCTAATTTGAATTGTTTTGTTTTGTTTTTTTAATTTTACAAGGATGGGTAATGCAAATGATGGATGGTTAAGTAGGTGCCAGCCTAGTTGGGATGTACTTAATTATGGTGATGCAATTCTCTCATTCCAGGATTGTATACATTTGAAATATGAATAAAATAAGTCTTTTTTTTTTTTTGTTTAATTATTATTCATTCATGTACTTTAATAGTTTAAACTTAATGTAAAAAATAAAAATAAAAAAGGCATGCTAAAAATGAATAAGTTAAGCCCACAACCATTACATCAGTACATCATAATAGTAAAAAAAAATTGAAGGTCTAACATGCACATGTGTAATGTGTTCATGAAATTAACACATGTAAAGGAAATAAAAAAAAGAAAAAAAGAAAAAAAAGAAAGGCCCAATCCGTTTGAAATGTTAACATGTAAAGGAAATTTTTTTTAAAAATAAAAAAGCCCAATCCGTTTGATCCAATAGGCCGATCCAATTGATCTGTTATGCTCGTCCATTAGTATGATCCATTAGACCGGTCCAGCCCAATCCGATTCGATCCATTAGCCCGTTTGGCCCATTAGCATAATGGACCAGTCTAATGGACCGGATTGGACAACAATTTTTCCTTAATGGACCGGCCCGATCCAATCCGATCCGATAACTTAGTGGACCAGTCATGATCCGATCTGGTAGCCCATTTGACCGAAAACTTAACGGACCGGACCGGCCCGATCCGACAGGTTTGACACCACTAATACATGATACTAGTTAAATGGATCATAAATGGGTGATGGTCATTTTACGACCCAACCCATTTAGATCCAATCCATATCCACTCATTTGCCACCCATAGGTTAAACCACTCACAGAAGTGCTAATATAAGGTGCACCTGATGCTTCTAACATCAGGTGCCCTCTTGTAGAGCCACTTGCGGTGCAGATTTTAGAAAACCGACCGTTGGATTAGATACCCCAATCATGTGTCTCATGCCTGCAAAAAATCACAGTGATCCAACGGTTGGTTCACAGTTTTTCAAATTTACATATTTCAAAAACCAACCGTTGGATCACTGTGATTTTTGGCAGGCATGACATACATGATTGGAGTATCTAATCCAACGGTCAGTTTTCTAAAATTTGCACCGCAAGTGGCTCTACAGGAGGGCACCTGATGCATCACCTGATGCAAGAAGCATCAGGTGCACCTTATATTAGCACTTCTGAAACCACTCATATATAACTAATTTTAAACAAAAAATATAAAAATAAAAAAACTGAAAATGGCTATGTTATATTTATTTTTAAATTTTTTCAGTGGTGTAAAATATCTAAAATTAGTAGTTCAGAGGTAGGTTTGTACGCTACTAAAATTTGAAAAATCTGAATTTTCCCATTACAATGAAGTGGATATCACAGAGGGACAACAATGGGAGCTGAGGGGATCAACTTCTGAATGGGTGAGCAATACCACCCACTCTCCTTGCTGTAATTCAAAGTAAAATATTTGGGAAACCAAGCTTCTCCTCTTGACTCTCTTTCTCTCACTAGCTCCCTTTCCTTTTCCTCAATTCCTTTCTTTGCTTCTCTTGCTTTCTCCCAGTCTTTGCTCAGGATGCCTTGGCTCACCTCACTCCACACAACAGCTGACTCACTTCCCCACACTCCCTAATATAAACCAATTCACAATCAGATATTATAATGAAATTATAGTTGATGCATTGTTATATAAAAATTGCAAGATATTGGGTTCCTAATGAGAATCCCAATATGTCGGCGCACAAAAAACCCTTTACCTTGTCCTTGTTACTGAGGTGAGATACCATCAAGGCTATAAGGCCAGTGGTAGCACAAAAATATTTGAAACATTGGAAATTGTATTTGGATAGAGGAAAACCTAATTACCTTGACAATTCTACCTAGGATTACATGATCCACATGTTAAGAAACCACTCTAATGATATTCTCTGTCTTACCTAATCAGATTTTCATGACCATGAAACCTATTCCACTAGCATAAACAATGAGAAAGTGGATTGCAGCAATGATAGAATATGTTTAATTTTCAACATAATAATTGGATAGAGACCGATTACCTTTGGATCCTTGACATTAGGAGTTTTCAGCCCTGACAAGACTTCTTTTGCATTGTATATAACAGAAAGTTTTCCATTATTGATGTTCTTTATGGAAACAGCTCTGCATAGAATAAGAAGAAAAAAGAAATCAGATCAGATAACACATATTTTCATGTTAAACAAAAATGGATGAAAATAAATGCTGTCTGAATTGGTGCAGGTTCTTGGAGAACACTATATTAAGTAAACAAATCTATTAAAAAAAAAAAAAAACAGTTTATTTTTTGTTCTCTCTACAATTGAAGTTGTGAAAAACAAGCTAGCTACAGTAACTGATCGACACAATTCAAAACATGCTCGTGCTTCATTTTTCAGCCAAACAACGTTTAGGAAAAGTTGCACACTTAAAAGGAATACATTTTTCATAGCAACAATTTTTCTTAAAAGCAAGTATTCAAACAGATGAGTAAAAGGCGAAATACCTATCCCAGTGGCCATCAATCTCATAAATAGTTTTCATGGACGCAGACTCAAAAATCTTTCCTTTAATAGACCTTTGATTTGCTCGACGGCCCAGAAAAGAATTGCCTCTGTAACATAACTCAGCTTCAAGGCCAGTCTCTTGACAGCGGATTCTGACATTACCAACCCAATCAACAGAAGGTACCGGAAATAATCTGATCAAGAGCTTTGGAGAGTTCATTACATAACTTTCTCCCTGGTTCAGGAGTTTCAGCTCTCTTTTCCCATGCACCTCAGTTTCTATAGATGCACCTATCATATGAATTTTTGTTAAAAAAAAAAAAAAAAAGAAAGAAAAAATATACGTACACAACAATAACAATAAAAACATATAAAGGCCTCAAAGAAGAATATACATTGGATGTTAATAGGATGAGCCTCAAAACATATTGGTTCGAAGAAACAATTGCAGTAACATTTCCAGTGGTCATAACAGTGAGGGCCTTGAATTTTAGAGTTATAAACATTACATCGACTAATATACTGCTTGCTAGCTACATTTTTTTATGTTTCATAACCAAATCATATTGTTTCAGAAATTTGATTTGAAACAAAAAACGATTCTTAATTGTTATAATACAATTGAAACATTAATGAACATGTCAATAACAATGAACGAGAGCTTCAAGAAGCGTATAAGTTTAGTTAATGGGATATCAAAAATCTGTAGAGCAACAATGAGCTATTCCCTGACCGAACATCTCACAGTTTCTAGCCCATGTCCAAGCTCATACTTAAAATGCACTGGATGCAAAGATTATGCAACTCTTTTGTTATGATAATCTATACAGATAGACCAAGTTAAATGTCTCTGAGAAACTGGTTTCGAGACAGACTGCCTTTTGAATTAAGAAACAAACAGGGCACGCAAGAAAATTGCTTTATTATCCTGTTGCCAAGGATGGACACAGGGTACATTGTCCCCTCTTTTCTTAATTACAAAAAGTACTCAATTAAGAGTCCAAGGTGCTTTTAGTTTCTCTATAGACATGAATGGAGTTTATTGATTCAAATAATGTGTGTTCTATACAAATAATATCAATTTTTGGATTATCATGATTTACATTGTCATTTGTCAAACAATCATCATTGACAGTACAGAGGTGAAGTGGAGATAGATACCATAGAATTTGGGAACAGGATGTTGACACCATATCAATTCGACATTTTCTTTCTCATCAGTTGCATGAAGGGCAGATACTGGTGGGTGATGAGAAACCTGCAAGCAAGAACCACATGGGTTCACCAACATAAGCACAGACACTAGACAAGCTCAACCGAGGCAAATAATAACCAGTTGGGAAGGTTCTGTTGAGCTCAAGCTTGGCAAGCCCTGTTTAAAAATTCAGCTTATCCAAGTGGCTTAATTTGAGCGTGGCCTGCCTTGGCCTTTGCCTACGTTACCCAGCTCGTTCACATTACATATCAAACTTGTTTCCCTTCTGTATATAACCAAAACTGATCGTGGCATAAATGAAGGAAGCTTGTTGCCCACTTAGTGTTACTGGTTTCTAATCCCACATCAGATAGACATTGGGGAGGTCTTGGGCTTATAAAGCGGGTGCAGTACCTCCACCTAATGGACTAATCTTTTGAGTTGGAACCTGCCCATGACAAATGGTATCAGAGCAGACCTGACCCCTAATTTGGTGATGTGCCAAGCGCACACACCAAGGGGTGTCCGCACTGGTAGCAAGTCCTCCTACTTGTAGGGTGAACAGGTAGGCAGGATGGTCCGAACACAACAAGGGTGTTGCAAATGTGGGTGGGGAGAATGTTACGAGTTTCTTATCCCACATCAGATAGGCAAGGGAGCCGTACCTCTACCTAATGGACTACTCTTTTGGGTTGGAAGCCGACCCATGACAAGTTGTCAAGTTTTGTACGGCGAATAGATGATCGTGAATGAATTGCTCAACAATTTGCTTAGCTTTTTAAGGCTATTCAAATACAAGAATACATAATAAAAAGAGAAATGCAGAGTAAGCATATATGCAAGAAGATACCTGTTCAAGTAGAACATTGAGAGTCCCCCTTGAGACATGGTGAGTCTCTCCAAGAATAGGATTGTAAGGAGCAACGCCAAATATCATTGGACGCATGGTAGATATGCTCCATGCCACCACAGATGTAATTCTGTCAAGCGAGCTCTTCCCCTTTGTGCACTGGCTCAACATATCGTTGTTAATGCAGTACACAGCCTCACCATAACACTGAAGGTGTGACTTTGGAATATTGAAGAGTGGTGACAGCTGAAATTGCAGAAAGAATGACAAAGTAAACAACATGCTCTATCATCTTCTACTATTGACAATCATGCTTCTACAATTATATATATTGGTCAAATTACTCTGTTATGTTCTACTATTTAGCCTCTATTTTTTATTGTTGCAAAACTTTAGAATATGATTTTTGTTAATTTCTTGGTAGCATTATACTATGTTTGTTCGACAAATTTATGGAAAATATAGTGGAATTATAATCATTTTAATGGAATTATATTTAAGAGTTGTAATCAAATATGATATTTTTAAAGAACAAAAAAGTCACAATTTTTCACTCTAATATTTTTCAGAAACTGACCGTTGGATCACTGTGATTTTTGGCAAACATGAAATTCATAACCAGTTCATCTAATCCAACGGTCAGTTTTTCAAAATTCACTATATATTGGGCCCTATAGAGGTCATCTTATGCAAAGTTGTGTAAGGTGCACCTTATAATAGAAGCTCTATATATATATATATATTTTGTAATGGTAATAGAAGGTTAGGGATGAGCCTATTGAAAACCCACTTTATGAATTGATTATTGTAGGTTTTAGCTTACGAGAAATTAAGGTTCCAGAACTAAAATTTTACATGCAATTTTTTTTTGTCAATGTATAGTAGGGATAATATTTTTAGGAGCTCGCCTAGGGCATCCAAAATCTCGGGACCGGCCTTGCTTGTAACGCCAAATATAAAATTAAACTTTCTATGATTTGTTTACAACCAAATTCGAGTTCAATAACTGCAACATGCATCAAGCTTTTAGGTGGAGGGACCCATATAGGTATATTTAGATAGCAAGTTATTCATTTGAGCGATGTGAGACAGAGTGGATTCTTCGTTACTAATGTTTTTTATTTAGCTGTTAGAAGTTAATTGATTAGCATGAAGATAGGTTTTGAATCCAAATTTCAGATACAATCCTTAATACAATACTAATAAGCTAGCCATCACCACCTAGTTTAGGGGCATTTTTTGTTGGGATTGTAGATAAGCTTCAGCAGATCCGCCCCCCTGCGGGGTATTTTCAGCATTACATCTTTAATCCTTTATATACAGTCATTCAAGTATTTTTAGGGTTAAGAGTGTGATAGAGTGGCCGTCTTTCTCATAAAGAAGAAACTCTGTGTATTATGTGATTTCAATATAGTGAATTGGTGTGGCTCCCGACGACATAGGCACGTTACCGAACCTCATTTATCTGTGTCTCTATTTTCTTTTCTTGCACAATTTTCTATTTGTTGTCTGTGTTCTTCATGTGTTCATAGGTTCCAAGATCTGAAAAAGGTTTAGGGATTGAACGTGCAGTTTAATCTCAGCATCTTTGTCTCCAATGCTCTTTACTTAATTTTGCTCAATTGTGAGTCTATAAGTTATAGGTCATCATTTGTCTCTTTTTCTAAGGGTCTATGTAACATGGATCCTTTGCCACACCCCAAGTACTTGTATCTGCACAACATGCCCTGAGTATGGGTATTCCAATCCAACACTTAAATACATACCACCAACACGGCAGCCATACTTGAATCCATGCCATGCCATGTAACATAGTTAAGAGCAACTCCAATGGTTTCAAATTCAATATCTAAGTGCTCCAACGGTAATGGATTTATTTTTTTGGCTCCTCTCTCTATCTCTCTCTTCTCCTATATCGTGTACAAATTTCTAGGCATTTTTATGTGTCTTGGAGAAAAATGAATTCTTAAACTTAGGTTCAAATTTGACTCAATTTTTAGATCCACTTTTGAACCCACTGTTGGAGCAAGAAATTTAGCATATGGGTTCAAAAAATGAATATGAATCCACATATAAATCCACCGTTGGAGTTGCTCTAAGGCTTAAGATGTCCTCTCTTTTGAGACAAGAAAATACATTTATGGAATTTGAAAACTTGAAATCAAAAAAGCAACTCAGTTCCCTTGAGCCTACAGTTTCAAACTCCTCAGCAAAATGAAATTCGATCTAATAGATAATTTTTTGGAAAAATTACATTTTTGTAGCTTTAACTTTGGGGCGAATACTTTTGCTCGATTTAGTATGTGGGACATTAAAAAATTGATTACTGCTACTGGATTATTAACAGAATTAACATTAACTGACTAGCAGCCCAGTCAGTAGCCACCAATTTTAACAGACAAAACATTAATTATATCGGTTAATGTTCCACATTAGTATAACTTTTAAAAATTTTGGATTCAACCAAAAGTTGAAGCTACTAAAATATCATTTTCCCTAAAAAAAAATTTATTTTTTTGTTTTGTTTTGTTTTGTTTTGTTTTTTTTTT
>JAESVK010000922.1:326425-338729 GCA_017140935.1 Hamamelis virginiana
GGAGCTATGATACGTACAATAACAAATCTTAGGAATAGTTTGGTCAATACATTGAAATAAATGTATGAATTGAAATACTATAATATCTGCATACTTAAATAGATGAATTATACATGCCCTAAGTACCACAAACATGATTCCTTGGAAATGCATTTAACACTAGCAAGTTTCATATATGAGGACTTCCTTATATGAGAACTTGGCATTTTAACCGATGTAGGATGGATATTTTGAAAAAACGGCCGTTGGATTGAATATTCTTCTCATGTATGACATGCATGCCAAAAGTCATAGTGATCTGACGGTCGGTTTCTAAAATACAACCTATGGAAAACTGTGACCGTTAGATACTGTCATAATTTTTCACAGTTTGTATTTTAGAAACCGACAGTCAGATGAGTGTGATTTTTGGCATGCATATCATACATAGGAAGAATATTCAATCCAAAGGTCAATTTTTCAATATATCCATCCTACATTGGCTAAAAAGCTTTATGTGAGGACGTCCTCATAAGAAAAGGACTCTATGTGTGTGTGCACGCGTGCGCATATATATGTACAAGTACTAATAGATTCTATTCCATGGAAGTCAAGACTTCTTTCCTTCTTTTTATTTTTTACTTTTTTCCCCAATCTGCATAGTCTCAGAAAATGGTTTTCGAATCTCAAATGTATGCACATATCTAGGGCATCAAGCTTTTAGAAACAAAACCTTAAATATTATTATTATGAAAACAAAAATGTCAAATACAGTTAATCATGACTTACGGACAGTTACCCACAACTCCACTTTATTATTGGACTTCCCGAATTCAACGTGAAACAGCAGATAATATTTATAATAGCAAAAGATAAGGTTAAAAACATGCTTTGGACTGTATTGAACTGCAAAGTGATGCAGGAAAGGTACCATCTTAGGCTGGGAAATAAGGACAGTAAACACCTGTTTAAGTTATTAACATAATTAATAGGAACACAAGCTCCAGGACTTACAGGCAGAACTTTCACGGAGTACCTCGTGGTATTTGGATCAGCAACCCTTACTTGGTTAGCTGCCTGCATCAGAAAGATATAAATCAATGAGTGGGAGCTCTAATGTGCTTTTAGAGCAGTACTAAAACAGACTGGAAGCACAGTGCCTAAAATTACTAAAACCTTGTGTTCTTTTGCTTTGGTCACAAAGAAAACAAAAGGAGAAAATACAGAAAATTCACTAAAATTATTAGTAGATTTCATTCTTCAAGGTGGTGTATATAACATGGAAAAAAGGGGCATAATCACTAGCATCACCACTATCACCTCCTGCACATCCTCAAGCAAGATCCCACTATTTTTCCACCACTGCCAGCCCCACCTCTTATCATCTCCAGGACGTCTACCCCTGTCATTACTCCCGCACCATCACTGCAGTCACAAAGATCTTCCACAAAGCAGCAACAATCACTACCTCCTCTCTGACTTAACCCTTCCTCCAGCATCACTGCCAACAACATTTCTATCATTTCCATTCATAGGATTTTTATTATTCCCTCTTTGTATTTTGTTTCCTCCACTGAAGCGAACACAAGAAAAAGGTATTGATTAACTTATTTAATTCTCTTTTATCTCAGGTGTTGATTAACTTATTTAGTTCTCTTTTATCTCACTTTCTTGTTAACCAAAAAGAGTATAATATTGAAGGGAGTCACCCGCCAAGCAGCCACCAGGAATCTTCATAACGACAACTGGTGGACAAAAGCTGGAGGATCCAACCCTTGATCATCACAATTAGATCTGCCATGATCTTGCAAGTAAGCAAGAAAGGGGGGAAAATTCATTTGGACTGACACTCACAAACGAAATCACGGTAAAATAACAGTCTATTAGTCATTCCATAGCAACAATAAATGGGTCTTAAACGAAAATTTTCTTCACCCAAAAGAAATGACAAGTTATAGCACATAAGATTTGGATTTTCACCAAGTGCTAGATTTCTGAACTTTATACAGCAATGCCCCCACCATCATAAATGAAGAGAATATAAATTGAATCTCATCAACCATGATAATGATTGAGAGACTGGTACTGTGCAATGACTAACACCACTAGGAGGATTTAGATATACAAAAAGAAAAGCAAACCTACTTACTTGTTCTGGACTATGAAATATTTCAATGAATGGATATTCTTTCCTCTGCCGCGTTATACAGAACCCAGGATATTTTGGACATTCAACCTTAAAACCAACAGAACAACCAAACATGAGGAACCAAACATTAAAAATGCAAGGTAGGTAGAAGAACATAAGAATTTAATGTGCTTTTTTTCAGAAGCATCACAAATTGTTTCTCATGGATTCTCGCAAGACACAGACACAACAAAAAGGAAATTTATATATATATACAGGGATGCTATTATAAGGTGCACCTTACGCAAAGTTGAGTAAGGTGACCTCAATAGAGCCAAATGCAGAGCATATTTTGAAAAATTGACCGTTGGATTAGATGAACCGGTTATTAATTTCATGTTTGCCAAAATTACAGTGATCGAATGGTCGGTTTATGAAAAAAATTGACTAGAAAAAATAGCAATATTTTGAAGAACAAAAATGTCACAATTTTACAATTTTTCACAGTGCCAAATGTCAGAAACCGATCGTTGGATCACTATGATTTTTAGCCAACATGAAATTGATTAGCATTTCATCTAATCCAAAGGTCAATTTTTCAAATATGCTCTACATTTGGCCCTATTGAGGTCACTTGATGCAACTTTGGGTGCACCTTATAGATATATATATATATATATATATATATATATATATATATATATATATAAAAGGTGCACTTGATGCAAAGTTGTCGTTATGAAGATGCACCTTATAATAGTATGTCCACAAATTGTTTTAAAAATGATCGTTAAATTAGATTCCCCTCTTATGAATGCCATGTCTACAAAAAACCACGACGGTAATCCAACGATTGGTTTTTAAAAAAAAATCAATTGTGAGAAAATGGTGATATTTTGAAGATAAAAAAAAGTAACAGTTTTTTATTCATACATTTTTCAAAAACTGACCATTGGATCATTGTGATTTTGTGCAGACATGACATTCATAAAAGGGGAATCTAATCTAGGTTTTTCAAAATATGCTCTACAATTGAACCAACGGAGGTCACCTTATGCAACTTGCTTCAGGTGCACCTTATATTAGCATCTGTGTGTATATATATATATATATGCAGAAGATTGTATGCCTTAACAGGAGATGTGACCTTTATTGCACGGGAATGGTGCCCAAAAACAGGATTGTTGGTTACAGATGTATAGTTTAACATAATTGTTATGAAAAGATATGATGCAATAATACAATAGTGATTAAATGTGTTATCTTAACCTAAAAATCTTCCAAAACATACAATAAAGCATAGTTCATTCACAAGAAGTAACTTACACGCATAAATTTTACATGTGGATAAAACTCAACTGCAGCTTCCTCTAATACTTTATCAAGATGTTTCGTGTGATTGCTCCTGCATAAGACCAAATGATTAGATAGACCTTGAAAGTTTGATGAAAAAGAAAATGGGAGGGGAAAAAAGCCAAGCCCAACTCACCTGATGGTAAATGCAACAACAACAGGATGTCTTTCATGAAGAAGCTGGACAAACTCACGCTCTGAGGTGAAATGAATAACCCGTGATGGCCCAAGATCCTTTGGATAACCAGTATAATACCTTGAATTTTCATAAACATCACTATTAGGAATGGTAAGAGAAGACATTGTTTCATGATAAACTACAGGAAAATTGATTAGATGGAGATCCCTAAGGTTATGCGTAAGACAACCCCATATCTAAGAAGTAGGTGCATTCTACTGTGAAACTCTAGTTTAAAAACTTTCATATACATTTGACACTTCATATTTTTTCTTGGTTACATATATATTAAAATTTTAACACTCTCAACAAACTCAATCATTAAATGTAAAAATCTAAAGTTTACATGAATCACTTGATCCACAAATATATGAAATGGAAAACAAATTTGGACTTCAAAGTTATTATTACCTCAAGGGAGATTACAAAATATGATAACCGGTACAAAACAAATTAACAATGCCCGTCCTAGTACAAAGGAATTTATATGAATATTACACAGATTAACCCAAGATGGAAAAATGTTATTAAAGGAGGTAAGAGAGAGAAAGAGTTAGAAACAACCACAAAGGAAATGCATTGTATACAAGCATTATGAGGGAAAAAAAAAATACCTATGGTCATTGAAACGCCGGTGATGTTAATGAAAGCTTTTCATGTATAAGCAAAGAACAAAAATAGATGAAAAATATCAAAAGAAATATGAATGCCCATACTTGCACGTTGATCGCAGGTGACTGATCATTGTATCAAAAAATGATGGCTCTCCCATCTGACACAGCAGCAGCAACAATCCACTTTTCAATTAACCTGCCACTCATATACATTACAAATGTTATCTAATGCTACAATTGATTCGTACAAATACAGTGTTTCCAATTAAGGAAATCTTAACTTCTTTAGATTATAGCAGATGAGAAAACCTAATAAAGTGATGCACAAATTCAAGATTCACTTGAGATCGCCAATTTGAGTCAGTGAATCATATAGTTATAAGTCAAAAGAATCTTAAACTCAAAAATCCTGTCAAGTAAAAACAACAGAAAACATGTCATCACCTACCCTTCTAGCCTAGTAGTATCTCTCATCTCTTATGAAATGAAGGTATTGGGTGCAACTCTTCGAATCTTGGGCTGATGGTGTTTAAATGGAATGGAGAGGGATTTGCTTATCACCTCCCCCCCCCCCCTCTAATAGAAAAGAAAACAATAAAACATGTTTTACTTCATATCCATATTATAGGGTCTTGGTAACAACTAATATAAGTACTACAAAAATTCAAGAAGATGAAGTTGCTCGGGATATATTATTTTCTTAAGGCCTTCTTTTTTAGTAATAGGAGATCTTCCATCTCTCCCTCTGAAGTTCAAACTCGATAAAACTAAGGAAAACCAAGAGGAAAGAAAATTTTGGGTAGGCTCTAATTAACACCATCAGAACACTCGATTATAGACTAAATCATACTTTGTTGCAATGAATCAACAAAAGAAAAAAAAAAAAACAAAAATCTTTTGGTTGAATAATTTTGTCAAACATTTGGTGACAGTATAAACAGATCGTTAGAGGGCAATGGGTTACTTTTTAAAAGGACACAAAAGTGTAAACCCTTAACTGATAGAAGCATTAATGAAGAACACAGTTTCCTATCAACAAATCAAACACCATCTAACAACCACTATACATCATGCAATATGTATCGATTCAAAACAGCAGCTAATAACCAATTTACATCATGAAAAACATATTGTAAAAATGTAGATCAACAATCAGTCCCAACACAGATTCAATCGCATCTAATCAGAGAGAGATAGTACTAGAGAGAGATGGCCCAATAGAGGGGGAAGAGAGAGAGAGAGAGAGAGCGCGGGTCACACCTGCCACTGCGAGTGATTCCGTTAGATGGCTCAGCAGCTAATTACAACTCAACTGCTCGTTATTTTTTCTTAAAAACCTACAATAAATAATATGTAACCTTATTAATTACATATAGTTGTAATAACTTTAATTATATTTGAAAAAATATATAATTTTTTATTAAGTGGTTCCACCGGTTGACCCAATGATCAATATTTTAAAACCCAGACCGTTCATCGAATCGGACAAGTGACCGGGTTAAGGGTCAATCGGTTCAACAGTTGGGTCAACCGGGTTGAACCGTAATGTCATCATGACGTTATAAATATATTAATTATTAATTATTTATTAAAAATTAAAAAATATAGAAAAAATCCTATACAAGTTCTAAATTTTTTTTTTGAGAAGTATCTCTATTATTTATAAATTATAATCACACAATATCACAACAATGCATTATATTATTGGCTTATTTCTAACATATATAATTCATAAGTTCATCAAGACATCAAGTTTGAAATTTAATGCTATGAATTATGAAGCATTATGGCATAATAACATACCAATAATCCAATATACCATAAAGCTCACAAAGCTCTCAAAACACTAGGGCTATGTTACATGGACTCGGGTGCGGGTGTCGGGTGCGGGTATGTGTCTAGGAGTCGGATTCGTTGGACTTTCAAATTTTAGGATACGGGGACTCGGGAAGAAAGGATCCAAATTTTGGATACGGATACGTGGACACGGCTTTCATAAGATAATATTTTTTTATATAAATTTTTAGTTATTTTAGTTGTAATCATAGTCTAGTGTTTTTAGGAAAGTGGAGAAATCAAAATCAAGAATCAAAAAGAGAAAAGGAAAACAGATAATAGGAGGTAAGTACCCTACTATTTTCTTATTTTGATTTCTCCATTGTTCTCTTTTGGATGAAAATTATTTTCTTTTTCATCGCCTTTTGAAAGGAAATTTTTTTTTTTTTTTTTAAAATAAGAACAGTAGTACCTGACCTTATTTAAAATATAAAAGTAAGTTATTTTTAATAACATAAAATCAAGGCTTTTAAAATATAAGGGCAAGATATTTATAAAGCCCCTACGCACGTGACCTACACCTTATCACTTATCAGTTATCACTTTTTTGAGTTTGAGAATGAGAAGAGATGAGGGAAGCTCGAGTGCTCGAGAGAAACAGAATCGCTGGAGCACGAGAAGCAGAGAGCAGCAGCTCGCCGGCGCACAAAGACCACCATTTCTCGCCGGCGCCAACCACGAAGACCTCCAGAACAGCTCGCCAGCGCTAGCCACGAAGACCTCCAACCTCCCTTTCTTGTCGGCAGTCTCAAAAATGTTCAAAAAGGTGGGTTTTGAGTTGCCGTCGGTGCTCTGATCAGAAAAGAAGAGGAAAAAGAAGAAGATGAAGAGGAAGAGGACAACAGTAGCAGTTCCCTGTTGCTAGACGTATCCGTAGCTTAGATTGCATATCGGACACGTATCCCATACCGGTGTCCGTGTCGTGTTGTGTCGACACGAATACTCCAGGCTCAAATGGCGAGTCCGTGTATCGTAGCACTAGGGTAGGTCCAATATTTTGAGAAGCCGACCGTTGGATTAGATTCTCTACTTATGTATGTCATGTATGTCAAAAATCATAGTGATCCAACGGTCGATTTTTGAAAAATGTCACTGTGAAAAATTATTATACTTGGATATTTTAAGTAATATGGCAATTTTTCATAGTGAAATATTTTAAAATCTAACTGTTGGATTAATGTGATTTTTGGTATGTATGACTTGCATAAGTAGGATATCCAATCCAATGGTCGGTTTCTCAAAATATTGAACCTACACTAGTGTGAAACTGCATCCATCTTTTGCAATTAATATTGTAGTCGTGTATCATAAATTAAAAAGCTATAAGACATAGCAGAATTATAAAGCAAAAAGGCAATAACCATGAACTGAATTTACTAATTTAGAAAAATATCATAATATTAGATAAATGTCAACCCTCAATTTCAAGACAATACAAAAGCTCACAGCAGATAACAGAACACTAAAAAATGCAAAAAAAATTCTTTCATTTCATTTGCAACCAAACAAAGGGAAAGGGCTAATCTTGCAATGTGGGGAACTGCAAACTTGTGAAGTGGCTTGAAGGGGAAGTGGGGAACTGCTATGAATATACCGCCGTGAAGATGAAGAGGAGATGTGCCGCCGTGAAGAGTGAATGGGGAGCTGTGCCGCGGCCGCCGTGAACACATGAGTTATGCTGCCGTGATGTCGTGAACTCCTGAAGACCGAAGACTGTAGTGTGATTAGTCAAGTGCCCTAGAATTCATTTGACGGAATTTTGCAATTTTGGGGATTTTTGTGTTAAATTTACCACTTTAACCTTTAAAGCTTTAAGGCATTTTAAGAGTATGGGGGCTATTTTAGTAATTGTGGTACAAATTTAGCATTTGAGAAAAACCCAGCCGGTTGAATCAAACCATTCACAAGCCCGGAAACTGGTGGTTCAACCGGGTCGTCCGGTTTTCACAAAAAACACCGATTTTCGCTTCATATGGATTTTATTGGGTTAAACCAATTGGAGAGAGAACCGGGTACCGATTTAACCAGTTGAACCGGCCGGTCCGGTTCGGATTTTAAAATATTGCCAGTGATCCAATCAGTAATCCAGTAACCCACTGCCTTGATCGGTTCGGTGTCTAGTTTGGATCTGATAACTATTATTTTCCCTTTCTTTCCCTCAAGTTTTCCAATATTCAAACAAAGGTTTAATTGAGTTTTTAGAAAAATACATGTGCAGTGATACCATTTGTAAGATTATATATAGCTTCTCGAAGGGAATTCGTATGTTTTTCAGGGCAATTCTCAATAACATTTTCAATTGGATTAGTCGTGATAATTACTTGGGAGTTGGAATTCCAATTTTCATAGTAGAATTAAGTTAAATTTAAAATTTAGAGTGTACCTGAGTTTGTATGAATTAATGGGAATTGGATTCAGTATTTTAGGCACAGTTTAATGAATTCAGTTCGCATCTTTGTACATATTTTTTTATAATTGGATTAATTAAAATTAAGGTAATTTGATAAAAAAATTCTATTTTAAAGAGTCCTATAGCATAAAGTCCACCCATATAGGCACAAAATTACATACACCTACTATGCATTCCGACAAAGAAACAGAGCATTGCCACAAAATGACAAACACCTAGCATGCATCAAAAAAAAAAAACCCTGAATTCATTGTGCCTGAAGCAATATACTCCTAGAAAAAAGATTAAACAATCTCCATCCATCAAACATATATGATATGGTATTTTATTTTTTACGAATTCAAACTAACGTCGAAACTGTGAAAGTTCGTTTTCTTTTCCAAAGTTTCTCACCAAAAACTAGAGTAAAAATAAAAAAACCAAGCTTACTATGGAGGTGAGTTTTATCCATGGTTCAAAGTCTCGATCGCGGACGTCATCGCGTCTTGGTTGCGGACGTCTCGGTCACGTACATCTCGTCGCGTCTCGGCCGTGATACAACTTTAGGCATGAATGAATGTTTAAAAAAATTCAAAAAAATCATTAAAAAATCAGAAAAAAGAAAACAAACACATTGAACTCATCAAATAAGTAAAAATAAATAACTTAGGGGGTAGAATATCATAAGAAACATTAAAATAGGCGCTAGTGCGATACGGTATCATGGAATAATGTATTAAATTTTAACTTTTTAAAAAGAATATAATTGTTAAAAAAAGTTAAACCATTATTTTTTGTACAAATAAAGTGTTAGGTTGTTTTTCTGAATATCATAAAAGAACTACTCCTTAAAAATTTATAAAAAGGGACTAGCTTATAAATTAAATATGCTGAAATAACTGGTATCCGGCCGAGACGAGACGTGAGGACCGAGATGAAACGAGACGACCGAGATGTCGACCGAGACAAGACAAAATGACGGATATCTTGGTTGAAATGAAAATATGAGATTTCTCTTCATATATTCGACTCGGGAGAACTTCTCGTCTCGGTCCCTACCCATACCTAGATGACTCGGTCCAGTTATCTCGGTCTCGGCCCAGACTTTGAACCATGGTTTTATCTCTTTTATTTTTCTTAGAATACAAAATTACACAAAACTCACTCCAAAACTTCATTTTCTTTTCTTTTCCAGAATCTTCTCAGCACCCAAACTGAGGGAAATGAAAAACCCTAGATTAACATGTAGTAGAGTGTCTACCATTTTTTCAGATCGTGAGAACAAATGGATCTGAAATAGTTAGGAACAGATCTAAATGGATCTGAACCATTCGGAACAAGAGAGAGAGAGAACCTGCGTCTTCGGTGAGAACTACGGCAAGCTGAGAGGCCAGCGAGCTAACGATGGCGAGCTATCACTGGTTTTTTTGGACTATAATATTCCTCTGATGGTAAAAAAATTGAAAATATTTCAAATATTATATAATCTCCAATCCCCAATTTTGGCTAGATACATATTTCTCATAGAACAGCAATGTTACAGCTCAGGGAAATATTTAGAAGAGAAATAAAATACAGATTATTCACTGCACCTGTGCTTGAATTGCTGTTTTAGCTAGTTGGATTTCTTCATTAGGCTCAACAAGACCCCGGAAGTGAGAGTAGTAGCCACAAAACCAAGAGAAACCTCAGTTGATATAGTTGATATGTGATACTCTGCAGGAAGAGTTAGAGATATACTAAACTTTTATACTTGAGGATACAAGAAATTACATAGCAAAATGAAAATAAAGGACAAGATATTATTTGTTTACAAAATTACTCACCAAAGAAATCTAGGATCATCTTAAACCTAATAAAACCCAGAACAACAGCTATGGAGGGCTGATCAAGAAAAAGAAATTTCTATTAATACAAGTCTAAACTCATCAACTTACAGTGATAATGAACAAACAGGCATAAAGGAAAAACAAAAAAAACAAAAAAGTTTGCTAAAAATTATCATAAGTCATTGAGGATGATTATCAATTCACACCATATAAATAGTAAAACTTATCATGAAAAGAAAAACCAAAGAACATTGCATGAGCAAACTTCTCGATCAGCCTCTATAAATCCCTAGCCAATCCAACAAGTGAGCACTGACATTGTGACTGGCTTTTAACATCCTCAGCAAACTGAACTGGTATATTGAAAACATGAGAGCATAGAGACAAGCACAGACGACTAATGATAGAATGCAGATTACCATTGAAACAATGTTTAAACAACAAACCATAATTTCCCAGTAATTTATAAACATGGAGTAAAATTTGCCAAGCCCATAAGACAACTAGTGATGATGATATCATTCCTAAAGCCGACTCATCATCAGGCAAGAAATAGTCTTATATAAGAGGCAGAGAAAATTCTGAGTTCCAAGAAGCACAATAAAACATACAAATATTCTAATGCTGAAGCTGAACCAATTCAAAATTTCCATTTATTGAGCCACATGAAGCTTATCATTTTTCCAGAAAATAACTTCAGAAAAATTTTATCCGTAATTCATTTCAGGATCTACAAGTGATTTTCAAGTCCAATCGAAATTAGCGAAGCATAGATCATCTGTAAAAAAAATATGTAACAATTTGACAGTACATCTAGCAAACCAGATCACAAATCTCTAGCTACTACCACACCACCACAGGTAACAACAGAAGACTACCCATATCGAATTTCAAATAAGCTGAACATTTTGTGAATGTATGCATCTATACATGTATGTGTGTCAGTGTGTGTGTGTATAAGAATTGAGTAAATATTAAACCTAAATCACTTGGAGGACCTCAACGCGCTTCCGAACCTTCGGCGGAAGGGTCTCGAGAACATTAGAATGCTGTACCGCCAAATCCTTAAGCTTATTCTGCACAAATCCAACAAATTTTAACCCTATTCATCTATCAACACAAAACCCTAAAATTGATTTGCAAAAGCATGGGAAAAGGCAGTAGAAAATACCAGTGACTATGAACAGCGGTGGTGGCGATGGAGGACTTGCGAGTTGCGATATAGGAGGTTGAAGGACTGGAGGTCGACGGAGGAGAGCAGCGGCGTTCAGCTTTGTCGTTAGCCCGTGACTGTGAGCAGCTGTATTGGTGATGGAGGACTTGGGAAAGGTTGAAGGACCGCTGGACTGGAGGTCGACGGCCGAGAGCAGCGGCGCACAAAGTGAGGGACTGAGGTCTGAGGGTGAGTTCGTGAGAGGGGCACAGAGGCAGAGAGCAATTGCCGCAACTAATGGAGTGAGGGCTTTGAGCTTTAAGTCCCTTTGACGAAATGAGGGTTTGTGTTAGTGAGGATATGATGGTAATTTTAAGTGTTAAATGAAGGGCATAACAGTCATGTGATATATATATATATATAGGGTGGGGCTATTTACAACCCACCTTTTACTAAAGGCAGCCCATTTTCTAAATGCAACCCATCCATTTGTATTTTTACTAAAGGCAACACAATAAAATTTTAATTAATATACTCATTTTACCCTTTACTAAATACAACTCATTACTATACAAAACAAAAGTTTTAATATACCATAAATGCCCCAAGTCTAAATACAACTCATTACTCTCAATCCTCTCAATCACCAAGTTCTTCAAACAACAACTTCTTCTTCTTCTTCATGTTCTTCTTCAACCCCAAAGCTTTCATTTTAGGTTTGTTTGTATATTATTGGTAAACATTATACTTAGATTAAACATGCTTCAAAACATAAAAAGTAGCACTCTATAACCATTATGGTGTGATGGTGTTACGAAAAAAACTCATATTTCAATCGGAAAATA
>JAESVK010000922.1:342433-380520 GCA_017140935.1 Hamamelis virginiana
TTCCTCGAGGCCCCTTCCTAACCTCATAAGCTATTTACAGCTCAACAATTTTGTTTCCTTGTGAACGCCTTTGCTGCTTGCCTTGAGGATTCAATTTGAAGTCCCAACCTTTTATATTTGTTTATACAAATAATAAAAGTGTAGAATATTAGATTGTTGAATCTTGATTTAAAATGCAGAGAAAATTATTTTTTCAACATTGGTAAAGTGAGATTTATATTTTGTATTTGCCAAAGGAGGATAAAAAAAAGATTTCTATGAGAATGTCGATGCATTAGAATTTGAAAAAAGATTTCTATGAGAATCTGAAAATGTGTTTTAAGATTTTTTTTTTTTTCATTTTTTCTGGTGTAGCGAAATGCATTTTTTGGAGTAGTGAACTCGAGACCCGGCGTATTGAATTCCGGGGTCCAGCATAGTGAAGTCAGGTTTCGATGTAGTGAAGTCCGGGGTCCGGCCTAGTGAAACTCAGGTTGGGATTGGGATTGGAGGTGAAGTTGAAGGTTGTTTAGAGAAGGAGGTGTATTTTTGTCCAATTTATGCCAAAAGGACTTTTGGCATGAAAAATCTTTTGAGAAGGCTCCTGGCGTGAAAATCTTCTAAATTAGGACCTTTTGTCAATTTTCCCTTAAAATTATACTCTAAAGTTATAGTCTAAAGGATAATTATTACTATTTATAGGAATAAGGGCAAATTATGCCAATAAACTCAAGTTTTCGCAATATTACGTTAACAAACCTCATCCAAAAATATTTACACCAATGAACCTATCACCATTTTTTTTTTACTATAATATCCCTCTTATGGTAAAAAATTTGAGAAGTATTTCAAATATTGTATAATCTCTTATCCCCAATTTTGGCTAGAACCCAACATTACTAAGAATTCTCAATCCCTATAATATCACATCAGCATTTATTACATGTAATTTGATGTTCCCTTCCTAATTTTTTATTATAAATATTTATAAAAATAATAAAGAAGAAAATAAAAAAGACATGATATGATATTTTTAAAAAAGTGATTGTGATGCGTAATTAATGGATATTTTTTAGTTGGGGATTAGGGATTCTTTATAAAATTGAGGATTCATTTTTAACTTGGAAATTGGGGATCGTGTGTTACAATGAGGATTTAGTTTATTTTTTAGGATTGAGGATTATAACTTATTTTTGGGATTTTGTATATTATTGGGGATTACTTATAAAATTTGAAAAAAAAAAATGACTTTTTTACTGTTAGATTAGTATTAGTGTAGTTGTTTATTTTACCCAAGGGCATTTTAGTAAAAAAAATATATATATATATATATATATATCCAGTTTTTTTCAAAGTCAGTTTTCTCAGAGACCAACCGTCGGATCACTGTGATTTTTTGCAGACATGATAAGCACTCCATGAATAGGAAATCCAACGGTCCAAATGTGAAACGTGACCTGCATCACCTCCTAAATGGGGTGACCGTATGGCAGCCACAGTCAGGTCGGCCTGACTGTAGCATTTTTGTATATATATATATATTAAGGCCTATTACTTACCTTTATTAAAAGAGCAGCACTGATTCTAATAGACTTTTTCAATTATTCTTAAAATTTTTGGGAAGATGATTGATAGCCACTAATTGTTGGGATGATAATGACAATTCTCACAAGATTGATAGAGTTGTTGGTTTGTCCAGCAACTAAAATTTGAAAGACCTGAATTTTCCCACAAGTAGGGGGTTTACAAGGGGACAACAATGGGAGCTGCGGAGACCCACTTTTGAAGGGGTGAGCAATCCAACCCACTCTCCTTGCTGTAATTCAAAGTAAAATGTTTGGGAAACCAAGCTTCTCCTCTTGACTCCCTTTCCTTTTCCTCAATTCCTTTCTTTGCTTCTCTTGCTTTCTCCCAGTCTTTGCTCAGGATGCCTTGGCTCACCTCACTCCACACAACAGCTGACTCACTTCCCCACACTCCCTGACAATCACAATTAGACATTATAATCAAATTAATTATAATAAATAATTGGATAGAGACCAATATAATTTACCTTTGGATCCTTGACAGTAGGAGTTTTGAGCCCTGAAATGACTTCTTTTGCATTGTATATAACAGTAGGTTTCCCATCAGTAGTATCCTTTATGGAAACAACTCTGCAAAGAACATGAGAAGGAAAAACAAAAATCAGATATGTATGCGGTGTTTGGACAATGTAAAATAAAAAAACGGATGAAAATGAATGCTGTTTGGTCCAGGTTTCTCGGAGAACAACACTATATTGTGGTTATATACATACATATATATATATACCTATCCCAGTGGCCATCAATCTTGTAAATTGTCTTCAATGATGAAGATTCAAAAATCTTTCCTTT
Organism: Hamamelis virginiana; assembly: GCA_017140935.1. NCBI lineage: Eukaryota > Viridiplantae > Streptophyta > Magnoliopsida > Saxifragales > Hamamelidaceae > Hamamelis > Hamamelis virginiana. The sequence goes on from JAESVK010000922.1 coordinate 344,791, forward strand.
AATAGACCTATGACTTGATCGACGACACAGAAAAGAATTGCCGCCATAACATAACTCAGCTTCAAGGCCAGTCTCTTGACACCGGATTCTGACCTTACCATCCCATTCAACATCAGGCACTGGAAATAATCTGATCAACAGATTTGGAGAGTTCATTACATAACTTTCTCCCTGCTTCAGTAGCTTCAGCTCTCTCTTCCCACGTACCTCCGTTACTATAGATGTACCTATTACGTGATTTTTTCTTAAAATATTAAATAACATGCGAAACAATAACAATAAAAATATATCATGAATGCCTAAAAAATATATGATATAAATGAAACATACAGGCGGTGGGAGGGAAGGGGTGGGGTTTGGGTTGTAATGCCTCCGGTTCGGAACCTCATCTTAGCAGGGATGAAGCTAAGAATTCGAATGAGGGAGGACGAATTTTAATTGATTGTTAGTAGTTTATCCCAATTCAAAAAATCGAGAACCTTTAATTTTTGTTTTTTGTTTCCTTTTTTTGTTTTGTTTTTTTATGTTTTTCCATGTTAGTTTCATGAGGTAGAAAAAATTATAATTCATTGATAATTGATAAACCATATTTCAGTTCAATACATTTACAATTGCCCTCGATAGGACTCCCATCTTTTGAAAGTATTATACGATGACTTCATTAGAGCATCTCCAATTAATGGTATGCCATTTGAGGTGCTATAATCAAAGTTTAGCATTGGAGCCTAAATAGACTGCTCCAATAGTGTGCCATTTCGGATGCCAAATTTTGGCAATGACACATATCTAGGATTGCCAAAATTTGGCACCATTTTTCATTTTATGCCATGTCATATTTTTCCTTCAAAAAATGAAAAATGTAAAAAATATTGCATTAATACATTGAAGTATATATGTACTAAAATTTGGAATTGATGCCATTTGGTGTCATTTGAGGTACCAAATTTTGGCATTGGCACATTAAATGGCACCATATCATTTGTCAAACAATCAACAATATTAAAAGAACTAAGGTGAAGTGGAGATATATACCATAGAATTTGGGAACAAGATGATGACACCATATCAATTCCATATTTTCTTTTTCATCAGTGGCATGAAGGGCAGATATTGGTGGGTGATGAGAAACCTGCAATCGAACAAGCTCTACTAAGGCAAATATTTAAGAGTCCATCTAACATGACATTCTGTCACTGTTCTCCAACCACTAAAAATAACAATGGGATAGATTTAAGATAATAGCAGGGCCCACATTAATAAATGAAACATGTGTTGTCTGTAGTCATTACGGAAATCAAATCAACGACCGACTATCACATTCTTTTTTTCCAATATTCAATATTCAATAAAATGAATTGGCTTAATATACAATGAATGAGTCTCACCACTAATGAACTTAAGTCTTTTAAGTGAGCATGTTATGTTGAATTTGCAGAGTAAGCATGCAAGAAGATAACCTGTTCGAGTAGAACATTGAGAGTCCCCATGGAAACATGGTGAGTTTCTCCAAGAATGGGATTGAAAGGAGCAACCCCAAACGTCAATGGACGCATTGTAGATATGCTCCATGCCACAACAGATATAAATCTATCAATTGAGCTCGTCCCATTAGCGCACTGCCTCAATATATTGTTGTTAACGCAGTACACAATTTCACCATAGCACTGAAGTTGTGACTTTGGAATATTGAAGAGAGGTGACAACTGAAATTGAAACAAACAAATGTTTCTATCATCAACGAATGCAGCATGCACTGCAATTTTTTAAAAATATTAATAAACTATAAAAAATAATTAAAATTTTTAAATAATATTAAAAATAATATTTTTAATTTTTTAAAATTTTAAAAAATTTTAATAATTTCTCATACAACATCCTTGTTGAATGCATATGATGATGTTATCTTGTAAAGAAAAGACAAGGGTTTTATACCAATAGGTCCCTGGTATAAGATATTTGTACCATGAGTTCCCTTCATTTTTAGAGATACATGAAACTGCAATTTTAGAGATTAAAAAGACAAAAATGCCTTGTTTTAAAATGAAGCAGTTTCTATATCAGTTCGCACGTGTGGGATATACATGATCTTCCGCTACATTTATATCGCCTAAAATATAGGAAGCCATATCCATATCAGATTTCTTGCAAATGGGAAATCGAAGAGATGCGATTCTCCATCTACCATTTTGGCAACTCTTCGTCTATCTCCATTCCGGCGAGTAAGGTGATTAAGGTGAAAACTAGTGAGTAAATCCATAATCATTGTTCTTCTAATTGTTTTTTTTTTTTTTAAATAGTTTTTTTGTATATCCATGAATCAATGGGTATGATTGTTTAAGGAAACAAGTGTAAATTCCGAAAAATAATAGAGGTTTTTTGCCTCTGCAGAGTCATGTATTTCTGAGTCTTTAATGTGGTTGTTCTTCTCGAAATGATGAATGTCGAATTCAAAGTATAGGTAAAATTTCAATTTTTTTTCCCCTGGTGTGGATCTAGATTCGGAATGGGCATGGATAAAGTCTGTTTTCTCTCTCTCTCTCTCTCTCTCTCTCTCTCTTGAATGAGTCACATATATTGGTTCCTTGGGTTTGGAAGAGTCTTGTATACATGGTTTTCTTCATTTATTTTTCTTTGAAAAATCTGTTTTCAAGATCCTTTCTATATTTTGACAAAAAAAAAAAAAAAAAAAATCCTTTCTATTATTTTCCCAAAAAATAATGGCGGCTAAAAAGATTGACTTGCCTGGAATCGAGTGAGGTCTGATCCTAGCCGTACGTTCTTCAAGAGACTGAAAACACGTTGAAGAAAATTAGGAGCTCTGTAGTCAACATCTGATTCTCTATCCAAAGATAATGGTGATGTAAGAACAACCCTCGCCTCACCCGTCCCTTCCGTGTCCTGCACCACACCAGAACATATCTTTAATTAAAGACTTCTCATAAACCCCACAATCGCCTCGTGAAAAATACGCTACATCCACACCGTTAGGTGACACTTTTAACTATTATTTCGTTGCACCCGTATCCTCACGAACTTCCGTGCGCGTAGAATTTTCTTGTCAACATTGACAGAGGAAACTTGACATCGGCGCGGTAATAGCCAATAAAGAAATGATGTTTTATTTTTATTTGTACTTTTAATTTTTTGTATGAATTTTTTTTTCAAATATTAAGAGTATCTATGCACTTTCATGTGTTAAAATTGGAGAATTTTTTTCGTAAAAATAAGAATACATACCAATAAATTAACTACAAGGCCATTAGTGGCTAATACCAAATATATTAACAAGTATTTTCATTTGTAGAGGAAAGTTTAATTTTAACATTTAAATACATAAAGGCATATTAATATTCATTTATTAGTATTAAAAAGTTTGATATAGCGATAATTTTCTATAGATAGAAAACCAAAAAAAAAAAAAAATCCATTATTATTCAACGAAGAGAAAATAAATTTAATACTATTATTATTCTTACAAAATCAATTCATATGATTAACCAAAAACATTGATAATTTTGAAATTGATGAAATATTTGTGAGTACCAATTTTCTGAATAGAAATCAGAGAAAATTACAGTTTGACCCATTAACTATTACTGATTTGCACTTTTGCATCCCAATTATTTTAATTGAGAAAAATAGTGTTAGATTTCTTATTATTTTTATACAGTATTTATCTTAGATTGCTAATGTATCTATAAGCATATTGATGAAGTTTCATGAATTTTCTCAATATATTTTAATTTTTATGAATTATTTTCTCCATACAAACATACAGTAAATAATATTCCTAATAAATAAAATATATCAAGAAAAATAATGAAACTTCATTGATGTGCTTGTAGATAGATTAACAATTTAGGATAAATACTGCATAAAATAATAATAATAATAATAATAACACGCCTAATACCATTAATTAGTCAAATAAATTAATGACTAACTAACAGAAGTATGCAAAGTGTCACAAATCAAAACCGTAAAGGGTCAATGTATTGCAATTAAAACTATATGTAAAAGTGCAGAGTGTAAATTATATTTTTTGGGTTATACAGTGCTGTATAACCCAAAAAATATAATTTACAGCATCACTGTAAAATTACTTGACAATGAAACTTGCATGGCCTTAACATACTTGACAATCAATAATGTGAATGTGAAAGAGACATGCATGCAATGGTATCAACTCACCGACTGCATTTGGCTGCAGGCTTATAGATACGTACGATTGATCTCTTCCAAATTACAAATTAATGTCTAAATTTGGAAAGAAAAGGACGGGAGAAAAATATATAGTTTGCATAAACTAATTAGGAATTTGTTCTTTCCACCTTCAAATTAACTGCAACTACTTATGCCTCGTGTACATGGCTATTCGATCTTGATTGTATTTTGATAACAAGCTAGTTATCCATCTGATTTCAAATAATTATACTTATGTTTTCTGTCTAGGAAAGTTTTAATGAATAGTTTTTTTTTTTTTTTTTTCTTTTCTTTGTAAAAGTATTGAGGTGTCCGAACTATCTAAGCTCGACTAATTAGTAATTTCTGCTCTCATTCAAAGTTACTTTCTCACAAGATGATATAACACCCGGACTCGTAACGAGTTAAGAAAGTTTGACTGGTTTCGAACTTAAGTATCTAGGTTTTGTGTAATAGAAACCACCTTTGTCGTGCAATACAGCTTTCATTTGTGTGCAGGAAACTGCCTAGCTCTTTCAGAAGCAAAGAGAGAAAAATTGACAGACAATTAAAAAGCGGTTTTTTTTCAAAAGACAGAAACAGTTTTTGTTGACACAGTTCTCAATGGAAGATACATACATAAACTGAGATACAGGCAGAGCTTATATATAGAAGTTTATGTTAATAACTCCTTTGAATGGAATATTATGTGTATACATATACATCAAAAGCATTTTCCATATCAAAAAAAGAAGAAGAAGAAGAAGAAGAAGAAGGAGGGAGAGAGAGATATGCATACCATTTGAAGAGATGGGTCTGATAGCATGAAGAGATCAGAGAATTGAAGGATTCTGAAAACGTGTTCAGAGAGAGATGGGTCTGATATAATGAAGAGATCAGAGACTTGAAGGATTCTGAAAACGTGTTCAGAGAGAGAGAGAGAGGTGTTTTGGAATGAGAAGATATAAGGCCTTATAAAAGCTTCGGAAAATGCAATCTCTCAAAAATGTTGTCTTAAAAGTGTATCTCAAATGGTATGGCGATTGATCTGACCTTTCTCTTTTTTAACAAATACTATTCTGCTTTTTATAAGTAATTTTCTGTTTTTATGATATTTTAAAAATTTATAATATTTAATTTTTTAGCAAGAAATTAAAATTAATTTATGAATATTTTGCTTTTTTTTAAATTAGCAATGTATGATTTCTTAATAAAAAAGCAAAAAAACAATAATGCTCGTAAATTAAATATCGTTAATTTTTTTAAAAAAATTACATTTAAAAAGTCAGCCAAACGATTTACATGTCATCAACATCGATGATTCCATTAATGAAAATATGAGATATTGGAAAATGTTTTCTTTTGAAATTTTCAAAATGTACTATGCCCAAATATACACATAACTATTATTAATTTATTACACGGAGTAATTGTTCTAGCTACTTTTATGAAAAATTAATTATAATGTACGTGCGTTGCACGTGGACAATTTTAAAAACAACCATAGATGTTATTGCTGTAAGGGTTAAAATGAATTACCAATAGGCACGAAAAAAAAAATCACAAAATTAAAAGAGCCGCGAAATTGTTACAAACCATAAAAATCAAAACCATAAGTGCAACTTAAATTCGTATCAACCACGACACAAACATACCATCTACCGGGGTTGTGGTCCTTGTGGACATCATTGTGACACAAGTCACACAACTTAGGATACAAATTGCAATGATCGAACAAAAATTAACAAAAATCGCTATAAAGTAAAAAATAAAATTAGATGAGCATAAAAAAAAAGGTTCAAAATTATTTAACTGTATTGAAATAAGATTCAATGTTAGAACCATAGTATTTTGAAATGAAATTTATATAGATAAAGAATATAGAATAAAAAAAGAGTAAATTTAAGGTTTGCAATTTCCAATGCCAACCTATGATATTTATGATGACATATTAACTTTTTAATGTGACACATTAATTCAACTAACCAAATAAATAAGAAGTACATAAATTGAAAGTTTGCAGTTGAGCATTATTTCTAGGAACATTTCACTTTCCAAATTGCTTATCAATAGGCATAAAATTCAATACAATATATAGTAGTTAGAATAGTCTTGTTCTAGAAAAAAAAATAATACACAAAATTAAAAGAGCCACAAAATTATTACAAACCATATATAAAAATTAAAACCATAAATACAACTTAAATTCATATCAACCACGACACAAAAAGGGGTTGTGGACATCATTGTGACACAACTTACATTATAAATTGCACAGATTGAGCATTCAGAGCAGCTCAATTGCTCTTATGAGTGGAGGACGATTCAGTTAGCTTCACAATTGTACCAGCCAATGACCTATAAGCTGCTCCAACAACTAATGAGCAAAAATCACTATAAAATAAAAAATAAAAAAACAAGATGAGTACAGTAAAAAAAGGTTCAAAATTATTTAATTATACTGGAATAAGGATCTATGAATCATTATATTTTGAAATGAAATTTATATAGATAAAGAATGTGGAATACAAAAAGAGTAAGTTTAGGGTTTGCAATTTCCAATACCAACCTTTGAAATTTATGATGTCATATTAGTTTTTCAATGTATTGGTAATTCAACTAACCAAATAAAAAACAAGTAAATTGAAAGTTTGCAAGTTTTCCAAAACCAACCTTTGATTTTTCAATACTAAATTGGCTTTCTAATTTATTTGTGATTTGTGATTCAATTAGTCAAATAAATAAGGGTATTTTGGCCTCTATGAACTTATTTAAGGATAAAATGATTTGTCAAAAGTTTTTCTAAGGTAGTATTGATATAGGGTTTAAATATTGCAATTTTCTGTTTTGTTTTGTTTTGTTTGGTTTGGTTGGGGTAGGTAAGTGATATAATTATTGCATCCCATGGGGATGAGCGGACAGCCCCCACGCACCACGCACCACGCACCACGCACCACTATCATTAATGCACAATAAATCTTCAGTTCTATCAATTTGAAGGTTGTTGTACAGCCCATCATTCATGTTATGGTGTCCGTCCATCCACCCCTATCATTAATGCACAATAAATCTTAACTCCATCAATTAGGGGTTGGTTTCGCTACTGGACAAGTATGGTGCGGCTCAGTAGCCATTTGGTCTTTTAGTCAATGTAAATCAGGTGTTTCGAAAAATCGATCGTTGAATTGAAAATTATTCCTATGTATGACAGGCATGCCAAAAATCACAGTGATCTGACGGTAGATTTATGAGATACAGACTGTGGAAAATTTTAATAAACTGTATATCAAACACAAACTGTTAAAATTTTTCACAGTCTGTATCTCATAAATCGACCGTCAAATCACTGTGATTTTTTGGCATGTCTGTCATACATAGGAATAATATTCAATCCAACGGTCAATTTTTCAAAACACATAATATACACTAGCCAAAAGGCTAAATAACTGCTGAACCGCACCATACTTGCTCAGCAGCGAAACCAAAGCCATCAAGTAGAAGGTAGTTGTTAGATTTTTTCTTTTTTTTTCTTTACATGATTCCTATTATTTAGTTCTCGATTTGTCGTCAAACGTACCTAGCTAGGCCGTTATGTCAGATATTTTTCAAAGACAATACTTATAAAAATTAATGAGATTAAATGACAGTCTACATGCATATATCATCATATATATATATATATATATATATATATATATATATATATATATATATATATATAATGGAAAATATTATACATTGCTATAGGGTATCACTATAACTATTGCTACAAGAGACAAATACTTTGAATTTTCAAAACTACCTTCATTTAATTATCTCATGTAGCGATTGATTGTAGCGATGTATAGCATTACTCATAGTGAAATTTAATGTGGCAAATCACGTCGATTAATAGACCGCATGGATTAAGACAAATATGATCGAGTTGAGACCTATAAATAGTAATGCTATATCTTTCAAAAAATTAAAATTATTTTAAAAAAATATCTCAAATGAATTCTAATAATTTATTTATTATCGAAGAGAGAATTCGCTAAAAAAGACAGATTAGATAATTTATCATATCATTTGGATTACACTTTTAGAATAATTTTTTTTTTTTTTTAAATCGCATTTTTCATCTACAATTGATAGGTCCCTGCCGTGAGTGATGGGGCACATATTACTTTTCTTCCACCATAACCCCATCATTATCAATTATGAAGTCATTGGTAATTTAGTGCATATTATGGCTTAGTTTTCGCTTACAATTTGAATTTTTTTGGAAAGTGACATATAGCGTGGGTGGGGCGATATTTGTTTTCATTATAAATTTTCAACTTGAAAACCATTGGCAATTTGCCAAATGGAGCCTTGGCTTGCTGGGAGTTGCTTATCTTAATGACTTTATGGGCTAAACCTCCTTGTGATGCAGGCATTCTACCTATCACACTTAAAGATATGGATAGAAAATTGAAAATTATATATGTAGGTGTAATAGTGAATTTTAACTTGATTAAGGGTCCGTTTGGGTTATCATTTCTTAAAATCACTTTTGGAGCTTAAAATATATTTCACTTGATCTAAGAGATAGAATGACAATCACTTCTAGACAACGTACTTGAAGAATGTGTTCACCCTAAAAATTTTCTATGATCTTTAGGTATGAGCACTTCGGCCTGGCAGCTTATCACGCGGGCGTACCAACTGCAATCAAGGCGGTTGCAAGTTCTATGGTCTTTGAATGCAAAGACGTGTGTGCCTTGAAATGTGAAGATATGATGAATTTGAAGGAATTTAAGCAAAAAATATAAATCACAATAAACATACCATTGTTGGCCTCGTAAGCTCCTTTGATTAATATCCTTGCAAATGATGAAAATCCAAAAAGAAAACGGATTGAATACAACTTCGACCACGAGAAAGAAATAAAGTACTCTTAAACTAAGGAAATAAATTGACTGAAAGCAAATAGAAAGCAAAAAATGAAGATAAAAAGCAGTTGATGTTTGATTGTTGATTGTCGTGTCCCTCTTCTTGACTTCTTTTGGCATTTATAGGAAGGCAGCTTTGGCTATTTAGATGACAAGTGTCTGCCCATGTTTTTGGCCCATTATTCATTTTCTTCTTAAGCCATCTTTCATTTCCCACGTTCTTCTGATGCTGACACGTGTCAGACCATGACCTCCACTAAACCAGCTTCTCTCCTTAAAAATAGGGGATGGCCATATGACTGATATTTTTGGAGTGACCGATTCTTCATAGGTTGATTTCTAGTTTGGCCGATTCTTCATAGGTCGATTTTTAGGGTGGCCGATTCTTCATAAGTCGATTTATATTACTTTTTCCTTACGGTCGAAATTTCTTTCTTTCAATCTTAGTTTAAACTATATCTAGGATGACCAACACAATCCACTTGGCCGATTTCTTCAGGATGGCCGACGATCTACTTGGCTGATTTATATTATTTTTTTCTTACGGCCGAAATTTCTTTCCTTCAAATTCAGCCAAAACTCTTTTCTTTATATTTCGGTCAAAAAATGATGGCCGATTTTTTGGTGTGCCAACAGAATGATAGGATTGTTGGTAAAATTTTCATACTAGAAGTGATTGAAACAAAAGTTTAGGACCCTCAACTTTTGGCACAATTACTTACTTCACGTATATAAATTTTGATACATGAAGACATGGTTTTATCATAACTCTAAAAAGTTCAATGAAGAAATAGTTCTCCAAAAGTGATTTTAGAAAAAATTAATCCAAACGGACCCTAAGCATTGTTACTATAGTGGGACTAAACTACCTTTAATGAAATAAAATAATTAGGTATATCCCACAACCCCTCAAACTCAGGATGCGAGCCCAAAGATTATCGAGAGTTTGTTAAATCGAAAACGAAAAAACAAAGAGACGTGTGAGTTTTGATGAACAAGTTAGCAAGTTGTAAAGAAGAAGAAACTGATGGAAAAGGAAAGATGGGGTCGGGGTGCGCCAGGAACAGCCAACGTGGTTCGATGAGAATGGGTCTGTGCGGTGTTGGAGCCCAGTGAGGCTGACAGGAACACCTCCTTTGACTCACACTACCCTGTCAGTCCCTGCCTATTAACTGCACTAAATAATAAATAGAGAGTGACACTTCGGAGCTCTCAAACTTGGACCGCATGACTGGCACACCTCTTTTGACTCACCGCGGCTTTTGGACATGGCCGCATTTACAAAACACTGTGCACCTATTTCGGGCCCACATTATATACAATGGAACCACTTTTTACTTTTTTGGTTCCCAAACACCCCCTTAATCTTAACAATCCTTTAAGAGGTCAAATATTTTATTATTTAATGAGATAACAAAAAATCCTACGATACCATCCTAAACCAAGCAAAGAAACTGAAATTAATACTTGTATGTCAGTGATCTAATGGCCATATCAGTGTACGAAAGTCAACAACTACTAACTATTTATGTATGTACGGATGGGTATGCAAAGATATCAAGGAACATATACAGATCCATTGGGATCCTTTTTACCGTCCACTTTTACGGTCCATTTTTTACTGGGATAGTTGGGATAGGTATTTTGAAAAATCGACCGTTGGATTAGATACTCCTATTACGTATGTCATGTTTGCCAAAATCACAGTGATCCAACGGTTGGTTCATGAGAAAACTGTCTGTGAAAAAAACTAACACTTTAAAGAACAAAAAAATGTCAGTTTTTTTCACAGTCAGTTTTTTCAGAAACCAATCGTTGGATCACTGTAATTTTTGGCAGTCATGACAAACATAACAGGAATATCTAATCCAACGGTCGATTTTTCAAAACACCTATCCCAACTATCCCAGTGAGGAGTGGACCGTAAAAAGGGACCCCAATGAATCATTTCTGGGAACATATATACCTATATATAGTTAGGGATAAAAGTTTTTCCTTACATACATATCTATATATAATTATACAATCCCAATCTTATAAGCATATGCTTACATAAATTATGTAAGGATGAAGCTAATATATAATTATGGGATGCATATTTTGAAAAATTCACCGTTGGATTAGATATTCTTTTTATAGATGTCAAGCATGCCAAAAATCACGATGATCCAATATCAAAATCTCAAAATGTAGAACTACAAAAAATCTTGACCACAGAAAACTGTTACAGTTTTTCACAGTGACATTTTCGAGAAATCGACCGTTGGAATATTATGGGCCTGTTTACTTCATGAAAATTTTCACAATTTTCATTTTCTATGAAAATTTTTAAAAAATGGTTTTCATTTTCAATTTTCAAAATTTAGAGAATGCGTTTACTTTGCAAAAATGAAAACTGTTTTCAAAATCTAAAAATGGTGTAAATGTGTTTACTAAAACTATATTTTATCTCTATATGTTTTATTATTTTCATTTTTTGGTTTTACAGTTGGTCTACATATTTTTTTCCATGTTTATAAGCATTGCCACGATATAATCATTGTTTTCAGTTTTTGTGAAAATAAAAACGTCTTTTTGATGTTTTCACATTTTCTTAAAAACTGAATTCATTTTCTTGAAAATAGTTTTCATTTTTTACAAGTAAACGCGTTTTTTAGGCCGTTTTCTGTTTTTATTGAAAATGAAAATGAAAATTGTGAAAATTTTCACAAAGTAAACAGGCCCATGATTTTTTGTATAAATGATATACATAAGTATAGTATCTAATCCAACAGTCAGTTTTTCAAAACACCTATCTCACAATGATCTATTGACTTCATGCTTACATATGTTAGCATATGCTCAACGGATTATTTTTGTATAATAATATATAGTAGTTTTTCCTCACATAGGTACCTACTACTCCCTCCGTCCCATAAAAATAAACCTCTTCCAAAAAGCACGCATATTAAGAAAATTCATTATTGCATTGATTTACTTTGTCTTTCCTAAACTACCATTCTTCTACAATTGCACATGGAGTAGTGGTGTCAAAATGGACGGATCGGACCGGGCCGACCTATTAAGAAGGTGTGTTAATAGGCTATCGGATCGGATTAGACTTGGTCCGTTAAGCCATTGGACCATATCGAGCCTGTCCAATAAGAGGAAAAGGCATGTCCAATCCGGTCCATTAAATTGGTCCACTAAGATAATGGGCCGGATTGGACCAGATCAGGCTAATGCACTGGACCGAATTAGGCTAATGGATCAAGCTACCGGACTAATGGAACAGGCTAACAAACTTTTTTGTCAATTTTAATTTTTTATTTCACTTTCTTTTACTATATTTAAATTACAATGTATAAAAAAAAATAAAAAAATAAAAAAATAAAAAACTAGTAAAGTACATAAATAAATTGTAATTAAACAAAAAATAAACATATTTTATTCATATTTCAAATGTATACAATTTTGGTAGAAAAGAGTTGCGTCACCATAGTTAAAAATTAAAAAATTCACCATAATTAAAAATTAAAAGGGTTAAAAGATTGTTGTAAAAAAATAATAATTTTAATTAAAAATATATGAGATTCTTAATTAAAAAAGATAATTTGTGACTTCTACTAAATAAGTTTTTTTCTTTTTTCAAAAATTTAGTGAGTTCACGAATGAAAAAATAAAATAAAAAATACCTAATAAACTTGTGAACATGCTCATTTAATTGTAATTAAGACTTATTAAAAGAAAAGACTTGTAATTTGTAAAATACAAAACCCACCATTGGATTGTACAAACTTTTTATGAATAATACTATGACTGCAAAGAATCGTAATAATCTAATGGTCTATTTTTGAAAAATGACAATGTAAAAAATTGTATGTTTTGTTCTTCAAAATATCACAAATCTTCTATAGTCATTATTAAAAAATTGACTATTAAATCACTATGATTTTTTACGAGCATGGCATTCACAATGTACTTATCTAATCCAACGGTTAGTTTTTCTAAATGTCATTAGTGATCGACTCTAATCAAGTAACCTCATTCAATTTCATACTAAGTGCACCTTGTAATTTATTAGCTCAAGTCACATGTGTATGGCTTTTATACAAGATATTTCTAAAAATCTATCATTGAATTGAACAAATTTTTTATGAATATCATATTCTCAAAAATCACAGTAATCCAACGGTCAGTTTTTTTAAAATAGCAATATGAAAAATTGTCTAATTTACTCTTGAAAAATATAACTAATCTTCTATAATCATCATTCAAAAATTGACCGTTGGATTGCTCTAATTTTTTGCGAGCATGGTATTCATAAGAAATTTGTCTAATCCAATAATGTTTTTTTCTAAATATTATTTTATATATATTTAATGGTTATCAAATAATATAAATGAAATTAATTTAAATATTATCTATCATCGTAAGGTATCACAAACTAATACTTAGCCTAATAGTAAGAATTGTTACATAAATTTATCTTAAAGAGGTATGGGGATCAAATCCCACACCATGCAATTTTATTAATTTTATCAAAATGAGTTGGACTTAACGGATTGGGCTGGACTAAACGGATCAGATCAAACGGGCTAATGGACGGATCGGTTTGGGCTGCTTATCAGACTTGGATTGGGCCGGCCCATTAGACAAAAAGCCTTAGCCCAGTCTAGTCCATTTCTTATGAATCATATCAGCCCAGTCCATTAGTTATCGAACTGGATCGGGCCTGATCTGTTAGCTGTTTGGACCGGTCAGCAAGCCAAATGGGCGGCTCGTCCATTTTGACACCACTAAATTGTGGAGTCATGTCAAGGCATTCTTGGAATAATAAATGGCAATATGGAAAAGTTAAAAGATATATATATATATATATATATATAACTTTTAATATCAGGCCCTCTTGTAGAGCTACTTTCGATGAAAATTTTGAAAAATTGACTGTTGGATTAGATACTCTTATCAAGTATGTCATGTCTGCCAAAAATCACAGTAATCCGATGGTTAGTTTTTGAAAAATGTAACTTTGAAAAACCATGACTTTTTTGTTCTTTAAAATGTTTTCATTTTTTAGCAGTCAGTTTTCTCAAAAACCAACCGTTGGATCACTGTGATTTTTGGCAGGCATGACATACATTATAGGAATATCTAATCAAACGGTCAATTTTCCAAAATTTATAGTGCAAGTAGCTCTACAAGAGGACACCTGATGATGCAAGATGCATCATGTGTACTGAGAATAGCACCTCTATATATATATATATATATATAGGGACAGGTTCCCCTTACCATTCTTTTTACCATTATTTTTACCATTCTTTTTCAAAACACCAATGTATGTTGAATATTTTGAGAACCGACCGTTGGATTTGATAGTCTTCTTATACAAGTCATATATACCAAAAATCACATTGATCCAATGGTCAGATTTTAAAAAATCTCACATTAAATAACTGTAATGTTTATAATTAAAATAATTTTTCACAGTGACATTTTTCAGAAACCAACAGTTGGATCACTGTGATTTTTGGCATATGTAACATATATAAGCAAAATATCTAATCCAACGGTCGGTTTCTCAAAATATTCAACCCACATTAGTGTTTTGAAAACAAATGGTAGAAATAATGGTAAAAAAAATGGTTAGGGGAACCTATCCCATATATATATTATTACAACAACTACAAATATCAGAAGAAATTCAGTTCCAAGTTGTACACATGGATTTGCTTGCGACGTCATCTAAATAAATAATGCCTTTAATTAATAGTTGGTTGGAATGTTGTGCTTGAAATTTAATAATTGTCTGTCAGCACCATATTTTGGGAATATTGTCCATAGAATTTTTTAGGAGTGTGCATGAGCCCACCCAACTCATCCGACCCGATCCACCCACAACCCGTATATGCTCTGGTTAGATGGATTAATTTGGATGGATTTTATGAATTTTTGATAGGTTGGTTCGGTTGGCAAATCCAGAGGTGATAACCTACCCTAAACCCGACCCCACCCACCAATTATTTATATATAAATAAATAATATATTTATATAAATATATTTCATTACTACCTTATCTTTTCCCATAATTGAATATGCTTGCAAGTAGAGTATTTTTTAGTTCTTCAAAGATTTTTATTGTGCTAATTTGAAGAGACTTATTTTGTTGGATATGCTTGCAATTTTGAACGTGAAATCATATGTTAATTTGTAACATTTTTGAATAACAAATAACATTTTTATTATATATCTAGTTAATAGCTTCTATTGTTGTAAGTTAATTTATTTTTAAACTTTAATTTTTAGTATTGGAAGAATTGTTTGGCTTATAGTTTAATCATTAAATAACACAATATTGCATTGTTAGATAAGAATTTGAAGTGTCTTTGTTTGTTAAAATGGTTTTAGGGACTTCTGGTGTTTATAAAAAAAAAAAAAAACAAATAGTATGGCTTAACCAGTTCAACCCGCAGTTGAAACCCGCCATATATTCAACTAACCCGCCTTATAAAGGTGCGCAAGTTGGTTGGTGGTTGGGAGGAACGGGAGGATTAGCCACCCACCAAGAGCGGGTTGGTTGGCAGTTTTACCTCTCATCCACCCCAGATGACCCGCACACACGCCTATAAATTTTTCCCTTTGACAAGAGAAAATTTGAAAATTTTGTAAATACATAGGAAACTATGCTGGATTTTTATCTTGAAAGACACTTGAGAAAGTGTCAATAATCACAAGTTCAATGATGCAAGGATAACTCATGAAATTTTCAAAATCCGTTCTACAATTGGCCCTATGCAGGTCTCCTTACGCAATTTTTTGGATAAGGTGCACCTTATAACAGATTCCCTGTATACAAATTGCATGCAACTGAAAAAGTATCAAAAGTTAGTAACTTTCTTTAGCAGAATATTTCTGTCTTCTAGAAGCACCATCTAAATTACAGTGCACAAGTGGTCCAGCTATTTTGAAAGCTCATATGCCCCTGGATATTCTAGATTTTACTAGTATGTCAGATATTCCATGAAAATCAAACAAAACCGCCCACCCCCTCTCCAAAAAATGGCATGGTTTTTAAGCTTAATAAAATACAAAACTAGTCACCAAACTCTGTTTTTCCTTGGCTAGTTTTTACTTTGATTCTGATGAACAAATTCCACGGCACTTGAAAAATTATCTAAATCCATAGGAAAAGAAAAATCAGACAACACTCTCCTTGAAAGGAGAAAAAACAATATATTTCAACAGAACCCATATGATATGGTGACAAATTCCAAGTAATCTAGCTGCTGTGCTGTGTCACTGCTGTTTAGCATTGCGCTTAGCAGTTTTCATGCTTTTAAACCATAGCAAATTTTGCTTTCAAAAGCAAAAAATACTTCTGAAGTGCCGATCTATCGATGCCTGTCAGACTGATGAGCTATAGAAAATTGTGAAATAACTCCAATTTAATTAATTGAAGCCTTAAGTTTCAACAATGTTCTCTCTCTCTTTTGTAGATGAAAATATTCACTCATTGGAAAACATCATCTATTATTCAATACTATTTCAAGGAGAAAAAAAATACGAGGGACATTCAGACCCCTGCAAGAGAAGAGGCGGCGGGGAGGAGGTAGGAGCTATGATACGTACAATAACAAATTGCCATCAACACTACTTAAGATTAGTTCAGTAAATACATTAAAATAAATGTATGAAATGAAATACTATAATACCTACATACTTCAATAGATTAATTATGTTCATTCGTGGAAACTAGGGGGTCTGCCCCATGCCACGTGGCCACTACTAATTGGCCACGACCTTGCCATCACCTAAGGTCAAACTCACTCATTCACGGCCTTGCCTCTCAACCTCAAAGTTGATTTCATGGTCAACCCCATGGCATGTGACCTCATGGTACATAAAAAGAGGATTGATCATATCAACACCCCGGCCTCTGTGGTCTCATGCTCGACCTTGTCACATGAGCACCATTATAATCAACATGGCTAAGCTCACTACCACCGACCTCAGGGTTGACCCTACTAGGTCGGGCACTGATCTTGATCACCTCCCTTTGTTGAGATCTCCCGCCTCAACAAGGATTGCCACCTCTGGGTGGATGCCCCATAGCTGGGATGCCTATACTCTTGGATGCCTACTCTCCGGGGTGGAAGTTAGAGGTGCATACGCCATCCTTGGCCCCTATAAAGGACAAACCCAAACGATCAAGTTTGCTAGGGTCGAAGGTTGGTGGAAAGATCCTGGAGGCTCAACCTTGAGCTTGGTATTCAGAAAGCAAATGGACTAGCATACTTTATGGGGTTAAGAGAGAGAATGAGGATTGGAGGGCAGAACAAGAGGCTCGCTAAGGCGGTGGGTCATCCCTCTCCGGGTCGAGGACCAAAGGAAGGTCGACCTCCGTCTTGGCCTTCTCAAGGAACGGGCAAGGATGACGTTGTCCTCGGACACGTGGTGAATGCAGCACAATCCCCGGATAGCAGCCGTCAACCCGGTAAACACGCTCATACATACACCTACATACCTACACTATATAGGACTCTGGTCCTACTTGATTGGTCTTACTTTATTCAGATCCTAAACCTTTGACCTTGAACATCTCACATTCTGATGGGACAGCTCACGTCTGAACCTTTGATCTTAAGTCGTTCACCTTCCAATGGGACATTCAAGGGGGATAGGGTGGCATGCAGGGTGCAGAGTTCTCTTGTTGGCTCAACTCTCAGCACCAGGGTGTAGAACCCTTTTATTGGCTCAACCCTGATCTCCCCAACGGTCCACCACCTTTTGCTCCACTATAAAACGAGGCATTCAAGAGGAAAACAATAAGCTTTCACTTTTGGCTTACCTACCTTAACCTGAAAAGCTGCTGCTGCATTCACTCAAAACTTATTCTTTCTTCAGAGAAAGTAACATCCCCCTTGGGAAAGGGATAAGGTCGACTCAGGTCACCTTCAACATTTGCCTTGGTTCCCTTCGAAGTCCTTGAGAAGCTCTTGTTTTCTCTTCTCTCCTGGTTCTCTCTCTCCACGTCATCACCTCACGTGGCCAACCTCCAGGTCAGCAACCCTCCCCAGCTCCTACTATCAACATTTTAGCGACTCCACTGGGGAGGTAGCATACGCGATGGTGACCACACACAACACCACAACCCGTGGTGACCAAGAGGAAGGAGCCAACGAGTCCCAGTCCCATCCCCAAAGCACACCTTCCATCCAGGAAATGTGTGACCTTGAACTCCCTTCAGGCGACTTAAAGCAAGATGTTAGCAGCGCTACAAGCCATGCAAAGCAAAGCTAAAAAAGAAACCACTCCCCTCACTCCCCATCTCAAAGCAACCCCTTAAGTGGACGCCTCTGGAACAGGACCTCCTATTCCTCGAGGAGGGGAGAACTCAGAACCTCCTCAGGAAATCGCTAGGGAGGCCCCAACACCCCCTACGACACATTACATCACTTTGGCGGATGTAGAAAAACTTCTTCAACAGGAACGAGCCATGCTAGTTCGACATCTTCCACCTCCACCCGAGCTTGACACTCGTCCCCCTTACCATGCTAATGTTGCATCTGCACCTTACCCCCTAGGGTAAGTGGTGCCCCTGAAGTTCCATTTGTTCAGTGGGAAGAAAGGAAATGCAAAAGAGCATGTCGTTCGCTTTATGGATTCTCTTGGCCCCCACTGTGCCAATGAATCACTTTGTCTTCGTGAGTTCTCTAAGTTACTGACTGAGGGAGCTTACACCTGGTACTCCAACATAGCCCCAGAGTCCATGCCCACTTGGGAGGCTATGGTAAATGCTTTCTACAAAAAGTTCTTCTAGGTAGATGAGAGAGTTACCGCCATCACCCTCAGTCAAGAAAGCCAAAAGCAAGGTGGGGAACTCACCACTTATGTCCAGAGATTCAGAGAAAGAGCAGTGGAATGCCATAACCCAATATCAGAGGAAGCTCTGGTGAGCCTATGTATTGCAGGCATGGTACTAACTTATCGAGTCTACCTTGAGAACGTTGGTTTAGCTTCTTTTTCAAAGCTTTACGAGGCGGCTCGCAAGACCAGCAACAGCTTCCCCACTGCCACTACCACCAAGTAGAATATAAGAAGGACAAGAGAAATGCCACACTCGTGGTAGCAGTGGTTGAGGTTGCAAAAAGGCAAAAGGGAAACCGACTCGGCAGGAAAGAAGTAGTTGAACCTCTTCCATTTCCTTGCGGAGCTAGGGAGGTCCTCACAATCCTTGAGCAATGGATTAGGGATGGATTTGTGACCCGACCTCCAGTCGAGGTCGATCCCACCCCTGCTGATCGTAGTGATCCTAACTTTTGCGCCTTCCACCACATAAGAAGGCACCCTACAATGGACTGTTGGGCTCCCGGGAGATTTTTCCACAAGAAGGTCAAGGACGGAGAGTCCGAGATCACTACCATCCCAGCAGATGTACACACCAATCTTTTCCTGCCCCATGGTGACGGGAGGCAAGTGAACATGGTGTCACATGAAGAGCCTATGCAGATCGACCCTGTCCCTCACGATGTCGAATGCACTTATTCCCTTCCAGAATATGACAATATTGCTGCTTCCCTTCAACAAAATCCAAAGTTCAAGCACCTTTATGATCAACTTGGCTTCAATGAGGCCTCCAGATTCGAAGCATCTAGAGTACTTGCTAAGGTTGCCCATGACCAACATGAGGCTGCCTTCGCTCAAGGGGGGTCCATTAGACGGCGAGCCAAAGCTCAAGAAACCTCCATCACATTCACAAACGAAGATCTCGAGGTCCCCCATTGCAATCACAACCGGCCCTTATTCGTTACTACCACCAACGGTAGAGAGGTTAAGCGGGCATTCGTCGACCCAGAGTCATCTTTAAACTTGATACCCGCCTCGACTCTAGAGGCTGCGGGGATCTCTCTTGAAAGGATAATCTCTGAGTCAATAATTGTAAAGGGATTTGCAACCTTTGGGCAAGCCACTTCGGGGTACCTCAACCTCAACCTTATTGTCGGACCAGTCAGGGCAGCCACATGCTTTCATGTAATACAGGCCCAAACCACGTACCACATCTTCCATGGGAGGCCTTGGATTCACAAACATCATGTTGTACCTTCGACCTTGCACCAATGCGTCAAAAAAAGTGTAGTACGCATCCCAGCCTCGGCTAACCCCTTCGAGCAAGAAGAAGCCCATATGACTGACGCAACACTCTTTGATGAGCTGTCCCTCGAGGGTGAAGCTACCATGACCCCGATACACTCTATTAAGTTACCAAAACAGGATAAAGTTAATGGAGGGAAGACTAGGTCGGCCCCGCCGACCTAGCCAAAGTCAGGACAAAGAGCAGAAAATCTCAAATCGACCTACTCAAACGATGGTCCCCGACACTGCATCCGAGTCCAACTACCTAATGGACGGGCCATCTACCGGTTATGGCGGTGCATAGGGCTGCTCCAATCACCTCGGGGTCGCACCCCACAAAAGAGATTGGGTCGGCTTTGCCAAGTTCGACCTTGTCTAGCGAAGTAGTGGTAGACGACCTTGCTCCAGCACCAGAACCCCTACAAGACTCGCCGAAACCATAGGAAGAGGAACTTGAGAAAATTGACCTCTCTGATGGGAATTGTGAGCCAAGGCCTGTGTTCATTAGCAAGAGGCTCCCTCATAAGCAAAAAGCTAGCTTGCTAGCGCTGTTACAAGATTACAAGGATGTTTTTGCATGGAATTACACTGAGATGCCGGGACTTATCCCTGCAATTACAACTCACAAGCTTAATGTGTCGCCCGCAAATAGACTTGTCAAGTAGCCACCCAGAATCTTTAGGCCTGAATTAGAGATACAAATCAAGGCTGAGATCGAAAAGTTGTTAGCTTCTGGGTTTATCAAGCCTATTCAGCACCCTACTTGGCTTGCCAATGTCGTCCTGGTAAAAAAGAAAAGTGGACAAGTTTGTTGTTGTGTGGACTTTCATGACCTCAACAAGGCATGCCCCAAGGATGAGTTCCCATTGCCCAATATTGATACTATCATTGATGCAACAGCAGGGCATGCGATGTTTTCTTTTATGGATAGTTTCAGTGGATATAACCAAATTCGCATGTCTCCAGAAGATGCCATGATGACTGCCTTCAAGACACCATTGGGTAATTTTTATTACGAAGTCATGCCCTTTTGGCCTCATGAATATTGGAGCGACCTATCAGAGGGCTATGACGAAAATCTTCCACAACATGCTTCATGACATCATTGAAGATTATGTCGACGACATTGCTGTGAAATCCAAAGTGGAGCATGATCACATCGCACACCTCAAGAAAGTCTTCAAGAGGTGCCGGAATTACAAATTACGAATAAACCCACTTAAGTGCGCTTTTGGGGTGTTAGCTAGCAAGTTCCTAGGCTTCCTAGTGCACTGGCATGGCATTGATGTTGACCCTTTAATGGTAATCAGGAGCCAAGCCTTGGTTGATCTACTGGCCTACTTCCCAACTGGTGAGAATGAACCCTTGAAAGAAAAAATCCTGGGGGCATCGAGGAGGCAAATTCAGTGTTTGAAGAAGGAGAATGAAAGATGAATTTTGATGGCTCCGCAGCAGGAGAAGAAGGTGGCATGGGTACTATAGACATCCATTTTTTACCATGAGTATGGTCATGAATGGTTGCCTATGATTAGAGGTGAAATATGGAGTAAAAACCCTAAGTTCCCAATTTTACCCTTTGTGGGTAATTAGGTAGAGGCCATTATCACATGTGTGTTTTTAGGTCAGATTGAGTCGGTTCTTTTTGCATTAGGTTTTTAGAGAGTCTAGGAGCATCCCTGCAAAATTTCATGGCATTCCGAGCAAGGCTTGACAGAAAATAAGGCCTTTTGTGACTGAAGGGCAGTTTGGTCCTTTGAATCACAAAAGCCTTGAATGACTATCGATCTTGTCTCGAATGGTCTCGAGGCTTTGGCATAGATATTTAAAGTGTGTTTGGTAGCTAAGTTGATCAATGGCAAGATCTGTGGAGCCTTCTGGCTCATAATTGGCTCTTGAGGCTCGAAAGGCCCTTTCAAAGCCCAAATTAGGGTTTTGACCGGAAACGACCGGGATTCGATCTTTTTATCAAACCAAAGCCTTCAAAGGATTCAAAAAACTTTCCTAAAACATTTTAAAACTTGTTTCAAGAAGAAGAAATGATTTCGAAAGCAATCGGTTAGCAAATTTCAAAACCCTAATTTGGGCCCGGCAGGCCCTAAACAGCTAATCGGTCGACTTTTCCCTAAACCTTTGACCTCGGTCAATGAATTTTCACTTTAAACACTTCTTAAAACATGAAAAATCGAATCACGATCGTTTCAGCTCTTGAATCATCAAATTTGGACTTAAAACGGGCCCGAAAAACCGAAAAAAGCCGAAACCGGGTCAAAACGGGCTGAGATAGGCCCACATAGGCCAAAAATAGCATGGAGGATCGATGGCCGTCCACCTAGGGACGGCCAACCGTCCTAGAGTGGCTGGTTGTCGATCCTCTTAGCCAATAACTGCCAGTTTTGAGTAATTTTTCTGCCCGGGACTCTTCCAAGCCCTGCCATGTGTCTAGTTCGGCCATGAGGACTTTTGGATGAGTATGAACACCTTGGAAGACTGGTTTTGAGCCCTTGGATCATTCCTAGGAGATTTAAACTCAGTCATTGATC
This sequence comes from Hamamelis virginiana, assembly GCA_017140935.1. NCBI lineage: Eukaryota > Viridiplantae > Streptophyta > Magnoliopsida > Saxifragales > Hamamelidaceae > Hamamelis > Hamamelis virginiana. Next base: position 367,541 of record JAESVK010000922.1, read on the forward strand.
AAACTCAGGCCTCCCCATAAATAGAGGGCCCTAGAATCAGTTTCAACACACAGAATAAGCTTTAAAGAGCTAGCTTGGAGAGAAGAGGCTTGAGCAATTGCGCAAGCTACCCCCATAGCACTCTAGCTTAAGTTTAAAGTCTTTGAGTTCCTTAGAGTCCTTGGAGCTTGAAGAGAAAGGCTTGGAGCTTGAGGAGAAGGCTTGAAGCTTGAAGGCTTGGAGGCAGAGGTTAGTAGTTTTCTTTTCTGTTCTTGTTCTTTTTCTTTTTCTTCTTTAATCATGTTAGGTTAGGTTTTTATTTTCTTAGTATGCATAGGGTTTAGTTTATTATTAGTATGCAAAGGATATAGTTTAGCATGCATAGTATAAGTTCCATATTTCTTTAGTATGCATAATAGACTAGCTTATTTTTATATGTATATTTCTCTTCTTCCATTCTTATATTATCATACCATATTAGGTTTGAGTATTTAGGATTAAATATTTAGAATCTCTTTTATGCATAATAGGATTTTTAGTGTATAAGAATGCATGTTTAAGCCTTAGGCTGTTAGCCTATTTAAGTTAAATATTAGTATTGATTCTTATTATGGTTTATTTTTTACCACTTGGGATGTTTGATTGATATATAAAATGTGTTCAAGGGAGCATGCAAAGGTAAGTCCCTTCCCTTGTGATTAAATGTCAAGTTTTGATGGTAGTTTAGTATGCATATTAGGTTGCATTTAGTACATATTTTCATCACTTTTTATTCATTATTTTAGGGTTTTAAGTACACTTTTTGGTTACTTTTAAATCTGTCCATGGATTTAAAGTGATCTAAAAGTGTATTAAAACTCACTTTTTAGGCCAAAATCAACATAGAAACATGCCTAAGTTCACATAGCTTACTTAGATTGCATTTAGGCCATTTTCATGCATTGTTTATAATCTTTTATGCTTTTTTATTTATTTTTCCAGAAATTCCAGCATGCATATCATAGTGTTTTAGGTATTCAGACTAACCTAGGATTAGCTAGAAACCCTAGGATTAGGGGGGTCACTTGATCCCACTTAGGACTTGATCCCACTTAGGACTCTTCTTTGTTGTAAGAATTACAATAAGAATAGAGTTCTATTTTACCTAGGATTCTACTTCGAGAATAATTTTAAAAAGTGATTTTGAAAGAATTCAAAATGGAATGAAACATCTTTCATAACAAGTGTTTTGATCAAACTCAAACTCTCGAAGCTAGAGTCCAAGATAAGATAGAATATCTACGATTATGTGGTTTGTTACAATAGGAGAGTCCTATGTAATCGAACTACGGGGACTTTGATCTTTGTCAAGCAATTGATAAAGTACGTAGGCAGTCAATAGGACGCAAGTCCAATCTTAGGTTGACTTTTGTCTCCTAAGATCATTAGGTTTCTTGTATATTTTTGTATTAGCTATTATTATTATTTAGTATTGTATATCATATTTTGTGGTTGATTAGATAAATAGCATTGTTTTGAAAAGATTTTGATAAAGCCCAAACTTAATTAGAAGACCTTTAATTAGGGCGAGGTGGGTGCCTACAAGGAGTTCCTTAGAACCTTCCCACTTCGTAACCTAGCCCCCGAATCCAACTTTGATTCGAAAGACCATGCTTTTCCAAAATATGGGGTCAATGTTTTATTGAAAATAAAACTCTTTTTTGTGGTTTCCTTGTTCCCTAAAAATAAGGTGGCGACTCCTAGTTTTTTACAAACTTTTATCCTTTTTCAAAAACCCTATCTTGAGTGGAAAATAGAGAAGGATAAATGTGGATAATAGAGAAGGATAAATCGAGACGGATAAACATCATCCACAATCCACTCAAGATAAACACCCCCCAAGAGTGAACGAGAGGGCCTCCCGATCCAGGTTGGCTGGTTCACAGGTATTGTCTTCACTATTCCTCAAGGCAAAACATTTTCTCATGCCTAAAGACTTGCATTCAAGGGCACTAACAATGAAGCAGAGTATGAAGCTTTAGTATTGGGACTTCTCCTAGTGCTGGAAATGGGGGCAACCAGACTTTGTATAACTGGGAATTCAAACCTAGTAATCAAACAGATATCCTGCGAGTTCGCAGTAAAGGAAATCACCCTTGCACCATACAGAACACTTGTCCAAAGGCTCCTTAAAAGATTTGAAGATGTAAGGGTCGAACACCACCCAAGGTCAGAGAATAGGCATGCTGACGCCCTCGCAACTCTAGCCTCCAATGTCACAATGTGGGGAGAGGATGAACTCAATGTTAAAGCTCAACGGCGCCCTCTACCATGCCCCATTCTCGACCTTGTCGTTGAAAAAGACACAAGTAAAGATGATCGGAGGAAGCCCATTCTCACCCAGCTTCATCTTGCCAAGCTCGACCTTGATAGAGCTTGGGGATTGGAGCAATATTATAACAAGAATGGTGAACTGTACTACAGGGGTCCCGACGAGGTGTTATCGAGATGCGTGGATAGGGCTCTTGCCACAAAAGTCCTTGAAGCGGCCCATGATCAATACTGTGGAAGAAATGAGGTCCCCCTATATAGGAGGATCCAAAGGCAAGGATACTATTGGCTAGAGATGGCGAAAGAGGCTAATGATTTACAGCAGCGATGCAAGCAATGCCATGGTCGCCCTGACCCCTTAGAAGCACAGATGGTGGAGTTGGGAGAATGAAGGCAACCATACCTTGACTATCTCAATGAAGGGACCCTCCCTCTAGAGATCAAGGACGCAATTTTGGTAAAGAATAAGGCTCCCAGGTACTTCGTGCACAATGGCCAACTCTTTCGAAGAGAATGGAATGGTGCTCATCTCAAATGCATCGCTTAAGAAGAAATCACTACAGTGTTGAAGGAAGCACATGAAAGGAGTTGTGGCGAACATCAAGGAGGTACTAAGTTGTTCCAGCACCTACTACACTTGGGCTATTATTGGCCCATCATGGAGAAAGATGCCCAAGAACCGGAAATGTCGACCTTGTCAGGTCCATGCAAATCATATCAAAGCTCTCGTAGTTGAGCTACACAGTGTTTCTACTCCCTGGTCCTTCCATACATGGGCGATGGACCTCATAGGTCCCATAGCCCCCTCAAGGCGAGGCAACATATGGATCCTGGCGGCCACGGAGTGTTATACTAAATGGGTGGAGGCCATTCCTCTCAAGAGGGCCACTGGTGGAGCTGTAACCAACTTCATTAAGGAGCACATCATTTGCAGATTTGGGATCCCACAAAGAATTTTCTCAGACAATGGCACCTCCTTCGTAAATAAGCAAGTGAGAGAACTCTAGACAAAGTACAATGTGGATCACGTAAAGTCAACTGCATACTACCCCAAAGGGAATGGCCAAACTGAAGCTACTAACAAGACTCTACTAAGGATTCTAAGTAGGATGACACATAAGCAACCTAGAACTTGGCATGAACACTTACCTCTAGCTCTATGGGCCTATCGGACCTCCAAAAGAGGACCAACAGGGGCAACTCCATTTTCTTTGGTTTACGGAGCAGAGGCCATGTTGTCAGTCGAAATAATAGTCCCCTCAGCAAGATTGGCCATAAGGAGTGAAGTTGACCCCGACACAAATCTCTTCGACCTTGAGGCCCTAGAAGGGAAAAGGGAGAAGGCAAAGGCACACTTCCAAGTCAACCAAAGAAGGATGGCACAGGCTTACGACAAGCTAATGCGACCTCGTGCATTCAAAATGGGAGATCTAGTCCTAAAAGCGGCTGACTTTGTCAGAAGAGGATTATCAGCACCTCAAAAGTTTGCACCTAAGTGGGAAGGACCTTACGTGGTCAGGGAAACTAATGACAGTGGTTCTTATCGACTTTCATAGTTAAATTCAAAAGTACCCATGACACCGATCAATGCAGTATGGATTAAGGCTTATTATGCGTAGGGATAGTCTTTCTTTTGTAAGCAAAAATGAAAATGTCTCTTCTTTTTGTAAAAACACTATGCAATGAATTCTCCATTTTGTTAATAATTTGTCCTTAAATTCATCAAAAAGCAAACGCAAAAGCTACGCCCTCTACCTTAAGAGAACCCCGCGCAGGAGGCGAAATTGTTTTTTTTTTTTTAAAAGAGCTCAACTCCTAAAGCAAGTCGGTTGCTATGATGGAGTCCATTTCGGCAAGGTACTTCGATGCTTTCTCACCCTTGGTCTTGGCTATGCTCTCATGTCTTAAAACCTCGTGACAAAGTCGGCTAACCCGCGCCTCGGCATCCTTCAAACCACGCTTTAAAACATTTAACTCCGCACAAGCACTCGCATACTCTACAAGTGGGGCTACCTTACTCATATATGGCTTGAACCATGATACATCGAAGCCATTTCTCTCAAGATCTTCCATCCCCATGTCGATAAACTCTATATCAGACTCCAGCAATGATGCAGGAGAGTTTGTGGTCACAAGGCGGACCATCTGAGCGAGAACTTCAAAGAGAGTACCTCGAACGGCACTATGCTTCACAACACACCCTCTGGCTACCCCTTCATGTTTCGCGAATATACGTCTGACGTCATATGCGAATTCAACACATACACAAAAGCCATGGACCTCTACAATACTACTCTCCGGGTCCTCCACCATAGGCATTGGCCCCTCCCCCCATGACTTTGGAGTCCCGATCAAAGGCCTGACATGGTACCCCTGATCGTTGCTTCTGGGTGATCAGCTGCACAGACAAAAAAAGTATAAGAGCAGTATCATTATTAAAGAAATAGACTAAATATTCAGATGTAATACTTGAAGGCGACGAAGGGTTCTTAACCTCGAGATCAATCACTCATTTCCATTTGTCGACCCTTGCTACACTCGCATCTCCAACGGTGACCACAGCCTCTGAAGGCGCGACCTCACCCCTGTCAAGGTTGGCCTCATCATCTACCATGGGAGTAACCCCTCGGACAACCTCGTCGCCCTCATGCTCCTCATCATCTTATCCTACATCCCCAGTTCTAAGGCTCCCAAAAGACTCTGAACCTTCTATGGGTTATTCGATCGCACGAAATTGAGGCACTTCAACCTCAACCCTCTCGACGGGAAGCACCAACGGAGCGGAGTGGAGGTGACTTTTTCCTTTTCCATGAATTGGCATACCCATAGGCTCATCCTCTGAGTCCTCTTCCAAAATTAGCCTTCGGGGAGCAAGCAATGATGATGAAGATACCATGGCATCCTAAGAAAAAAGAAATATGAGATCTCCTAAATATAATAAAGAAAAGATGGAAAGCAAGCTAGAATAAAGGTTACCTCAGCACGTGACTTTTTAACTGCACTCGCTCTCATCCCGAGAGGGAGAGGTTGCTTCCGGATCTGTAGAGCTAAGGGGGTGGTCTCTTGAATCGCTGGCAAAGCCAATAAACCCTGTATTATCTGTCTCAGGAGGGTTGCTCCTCGCCTCTTTCTCTCTAGCCTTAGCCTGGCCCTTGGTTTTAGGAAGAGGAGAAGGGTCGAGGAGAAAAGGGTTGGAAATTTGAGGTGTTACAGACTTCGACTCCGCCTTGACAGGCTTGCGGGGTATCAAACAGAGGGCATAATCCCCTCGTGGGATATGCTCAGCAGTGCGACGATTGGGAGGGTATTGAACAAACTCCCTCAACGACTGAAACTCTCCGTTCCAGAACTAAACATATTAAGAAGTGTTCACACCCTCACGATTCATAGATAGGAATGTGACCTCAAGCAAGTCCTCAAAGCCCTTGGCCCCATGCCGAATGGTAAACAGAAGGCATACTGCTTCAAAAGTAGGGGTTTCAACAGACAAGCACGGAGTAGACTTGTCAAACCCAAACTGTCTAGCAATTCTGCTGGGATTGTAGCTTGTAAGGCAACGTCGAGCAAGACTGGGAGATGGGTCGAGAATGCAACTGCTAACATCCCGAAGTGGAAGGGTTCCCCTTCTCCTCGTTTAAAATCAATTGTTACCTCCCTCTCCAAAAAGAACAGTTAATAGTGGAGGCCTGTGGCTCGGTCAGTGTAAGGACGGGCTCGAAAGGCCGAGGCAAGGTTGATGAAATCCCTCAAATGGTTCTTCATATTAACATTTGACCACCGCGTGGCTCTAGCAAACCTGTTCTGGAATGCTTCTTTCACTATCTTACCATCCACGTCACGAGTCTCAATCCTCTTCGCTATGTATGTGTGAGGTCGAGGAGCATACCCCGGGAAATGCTAAAAAACAAACATCTGTAGAAAAGCTGCCCCAACAAAAGTGTTGACCGTGTAGCGACCAACTGATCTCTCCATGTCACTCCTAATGGCATCAAGCCTGACGTACAATCCCCCAAGGAACAAAAGGGCAAGAGCAAACCTGTGACCCTGTGCTATAAGGATCGCAAAAGGAATGGCTCGAGTGTTAATCCCGCCCTGGGGACTCCCCTCCAATACATACCTGCACAGCCACATAGTAATAAAGGCCTCAAAATGGCAGTCACTCTGTCTCAAAGGCCCATCTGACCAAGTTGATGTTTTATTGGGATCATAATCTCGAAAAAAATAACGAACCCATGCCTGCCATGAGTTCTTGTGAGGGTCGGCCTCCGACTTAGCATATTTGGACTTAAACTTAAAAGAATTTAGCATGGCCTCCACAAGGTGATCCTTATTCCTGTTCTCATCTGGAGAAAGCTTCAGAGTAGCTATGTCATCTCGACCATATACGTCCAAGCACATGAGTACGCTCACATCCTCAAGCGAAGGAGTGAACTCGCCCCAAGCTGTCACAAAAGTATGGGTCTCCGAACACCATCTCGATATCAAGAGACCAAGGTCGACTTTATTCCTTGCAATAATCAAGAGACTTACTGATACGAATGGCATGGAGCACCCAGACTTCTGGTAAGCGCATCCTGTATTGATCAACCTTGAGGATGTCATCAACCCACTCCTCCCAAAAGAATGTAGGGTGCGAGAAGGAAGCATAACTCACATGCGACTCTGAAAAATCCCCTCTTTCCACATAAAATCGAATAATAGAGCTACCCTCAAATGGGAACCCTGATTCAGCCAGTAGCTTTTCAAACGGATAGAAACAATCATGTGAGGCAGGGGCACCTGCAATTTCACCCTTGTCCACTATGCTCTAGAAATTGTCATCAAGGAATGAGGCGGATGACCATTCATCAACTGGTGGTGCCTGAGAAACAGTCTTGTCCGCATAAGTAAGTTCACTTGCAACAGGATTGGAGGACGAAGCAGGCACATTCGACATAGCACACGTTAGGGGTTGCAGCTTACAATATGAGGTTGGCGTCCTGAGATATGGCAAAATCACAAATGTGGTAATGATGCTAAATAAATAAATAAATAAATAAAAAGATCTTCCTTGGTCAAAATAGGCAAGGCCGTGATCAAGGCCTAGCGCAAGGTCGACTGCGGCTAAGATCAGTAGTGCAAACCCCAACGGCGCGAAGACTGATAGTAATCCATAGGGATGTCAATGGGGCGGGGAGGGGCGAGTTTTTGCTTTTCCAATCCCGTCCTGTGAATAAAAATCATTTCTTAAACCCGTCCCAATCCTAACTTGAAACGGGATGGGGCGGGGCGGGTTTTCCCATCAGATTTGAGAAAATAATTAAAATATTTTTTAAACTTCAATTTTATTTTATTTTGGAATGAATCCTAACCATAATCTCAACAAATTTTGATTTCTATATTGGATTATAAGTATTTGTAGTTAAAATATATATTTATACACTTGGTGAAAAGAATAGAAAAAAAATAGAAATTATAAAAACTTAAAACACTAAATATTGTAAATAAATGGAAAAGATTTTAGTATAATTATATATACATAGATATTCGGGGCGGGGCGGGTTGGAGAAGCCATATCTCATTCCCGTCCCAAAACCTATAGGGTTTTCAAATCTATTTCCCAAACCCTTCCCAATAGGGGTGGGGCGGGGCGGGTTACCCTTATAACCCATCCCATTGACATCCCTAGTAATCTATGGTTGATGGCGGCGCAAAGTTGGGCGGTGAAAACCCCAAAATCTGAGATCAAGGTCGAAGCCGCGACGCAAGGTCGACAACCTTGAGGTCGAAACCAAAGCAAGCTTGAAACTATTTCTTGATCTCAACAAAGGGAAGTGATCAAGATTGGTGCCCGACCTAGTAGGGTCGACCCTAAGGTCGGTGGTATTGAGCTTAGTCATGTTGATTATGATGGTGCTCATCTGATAAAATCGAGCATGAGACCACAGAGGTCGGGGTGTTGATATGATCAATCCTCTTTTTATGTACCATGGGGTCACATGCCATGGGGTTGACAATGAAATCAACTTTGAGGTTGAGAGGCTAGGCCGTGAATGAGTGAGTTCAACCTTTGGTGATGGCAAGGTTGTGGCCAATTAGTGGTGCCCGCGTGGCATGGGGCAGACCCCTTAGTTTCCACGTATGAACATTATGCCCCCTGCATGACGTCGGCCGCGCATTTTTATTAAGGTCGGTGGAGTGCATTCGTCACGACTAGGTGATGTGGCAGGACTTTTCGTGTGGGATATGAGTGCAATAAATGTTGATGAGACATTTCAAATGACTTGAAGTGACTACTCATATGTCACCTTTACCAGTGACTCGAAGTGACTGTTTACATGTCGCCTTTACCGGTGACTTGAAGTGACTGTTCACATGCCACCCTTACCATTCCCTTAAGTATAAATAGGGGGACCTACCATACCATGTGTCACTTTCCACCAAGATTTCTTTTCCTCTCAAAACTTAGAGAAATTTCTTTTAGTCTCCTAGCACCGTCGCCACCGACCTAATACCTTCGACCCTGTGCTCATTTAAGCCTCGTGCGACCTCGCCGTGTGTGCCTGTGCACCAGTAAGCGACTCGGCGCAATTGTCGACCTCGACCTCGAGGTGCCTTGTCTTGGCCTTGCACATCTCATGAAACTGGCTTTGCGCATCTTGACCTCGCGACCTTGATGCGCTGTTGAGTTCGCGCCGACCCTGACCCGAGACCTCAATCCCAGCCCAACGTTTCTGCACGATTTCACTTGCGCATCTCCCTCGACCTCAAGGTGGTCTCGACCTCACCTCACTACCACCATTGACCTTTGGGCGCCGTCAACTTAGGGTTTGTTCCACCATCGACCTCGCCTTGCCGACCTCTACCTAGATCCAATTTCGACGTCAACTTTGCAAGCTTGCAAGATCGACCTTGGCCTTGCTCTAAATCCCACATCGTCCGCGACTTTGTTTGACTTTGCCTTAGGCCTCGATATTAAGTCTCAACGATGTCCCTATTTCAAACCCAACCAAGCACCGACCTTGGACTCGAGACGTCACCCTCGACATGACTTCGAACTTACCAGAGACTTGGCCTCGCCTAGTCGACCTCGGCCCCTAGGCTTCACCAGCGACCCTGCCTTGGCCTCGACCTTAGTCTTTTGACCCTAGAATCTTGCAATCAAACTTCAAGCTATCTCATAGTGGTACCCCAGAAGTGATCGCGACCTTGACTTATGCTATTGACTGCGCGCAATTTTGTTATTGCCGTAGCCTTGTCCATGTGATCTTGCCTTAGTCTTTCTCAAAGTCGACCTTGGCCTTGATTTCGATCTCACCGTGACCCTTGCTAGGTCGACCACGCATCACCGTTAAGTTGGCTGCATCATTGCTTTGGTGCTGTCACACTGTTGATCCTGCCCTTGTGCATCTCGACCTTAGGGATGTTGGCCACGGCCCCTTATTTGATAGCCTTCGATCTCGCCCTAGGTTTGATCTCGCCATCGACCTCATACCTCTGGTGCCATCGACCTTGGCACTGCGAACTTAACCTTGCACGAGTCCAAGGTCGGTGAACTTAACCTCGGCAATAAATAGTTTCAAGCTTGCCTTGGTTTCGACCTCAAGCTTGTCGACCTTGCTCCGCGGCTTCGACCTTGATCTCATATTTTGGGGTTTTCACCACCCAACTTTGCACCACCATCGGCCTTGGATTACTAGGGATGTTAATAGGATGGGTTAAAATGGTAACCCGCTCCGCCCGGGCCCTATTGGGAAAGGTTTTGGAAATAGATTTGAAAACCCTATAGGGTTTGGGAAAAAAATTAAAAACCCTATAAGGTTTGGGACAGGAATGGGATATGGCTTTTCCAACCCGCCCCGTCCCGAATATCTATGTATATATAATTATACTAAAATCTTTTCCATTTATTTACAATATTTAGTGTTTTAAAATTTTTATCATTTCTATTTTTTTTTATTCTTTTCACCAAGTTAGTGTGTATAAATATATATTTTAACTACAAAAACTTATAATCCAAGATAGAAATCAAAATTTGTTGAGATTATGGTTAGGATTCATTCCAAAATAAAATAAAATTGAAGTTTAAAAGATATTTTAATTATTTTCTCAAATCCGATGGGAAAACCCGCCCCGCCCCGTCCCGTTTTAAGTTGGGATTGGGACGGATTTGAGAAATGATTTTTATTCACGGGACGGGATTGGAAAAGCAAAAATCCGCCCCGCCCCACCCCACCCCGTTGACATCCCTATGGATTACTATCAGTCTTTGCGCCGTTGGGATTTGCACTATTGATCTTGGCCACAGTCGACCTTGGAACCGAATTCGATTTCAACCTTGTGCATTACCACGTTTGTGATTTTTCCATATCTCAGGACGCCAACCTCGCATTGTAAGCTGCAACCCCGAACCTGTGCTATGTCAAATGTGCCTGCTTCGTCCTCTAATCCTGTCGTAAGTGAACTCACTTATGTGGACAAGACTGTTCCTCAGGCACCACCAGTTGATGAATGGCCATCTGCCTCATTCCTTGATGACAATTTATGGAGCATAGTGGACAAGGGTGAAATTGCAGGTGCCCCTGCCTCACATGATTGTTTCTATTCGTTTGAAGAGCTACCGGCTGAATCAGGGATCCTGTTTGAGGGTAGCTCTATTATTCAATTTTCTGTGGAAAGAGGGGATTTTCCAGAGTCGCCTTTGAGTTATGCTTCCTTCTCGCACCCTACATTTTTGTGGGAGGAGTGGGTTGATGACATCCTCAAGGTTGATCAATATAGGATGCGCTTATCAGAAGTCGGGGTGCACCATGCCATTTGTATGAGTAAGTCTCTTGATATTGCAAGGAATAAAGTCGACCTTGGTCTTTTGATATCGAGATGGTGTTCGGAGACCCATACTTTTGTGATAGCTTGGGGCGAGTTCACTCCTTCGCTTGAGGATGTGAGTGTACTCATGTGCTTGGACGTATATGGTCGAGATGACATAGCTACTCTGAAGCTTTCTCCATATGAGAACAAGATTAAGGATTGCCTTGTGGAGGCCGTGCTGAATTCTTCTAAGTTCAAGTCCAAATATGCTACGTCGGAGGCCAACCCTCGCAAGAACTCATGGCAGGCATTGGTTCGTTATTTTTTTTGAGATTATGATCCCAAGAAAACATCAACTTGGTCAGATGGGCCTTTGAGACAGAGTGACTGCCATTTTGAGGCCTTCATTACTATGTGGCTGTGCAGGTATGTATTAGAGGGGAGTCCCAAGGGCGGGATTAACACTCGAGCCATTCCTTTTGCGATCCTTATAGAACAGGGTCAGGTTTGCTCTTGCCCCTTTATTCCTTGGGGGATTGTACGTAAGGCTCGATGCCATTAGGAGTGACATGGAGAGATCAGTTGGTCACTACACGGTCAACACTTTTGTTGGGGCAGCTTTTCTACAGATGTTTGTTTTTGAGCATTTCCCGGGGTATGCTCCTCGACCTCACACGTACATAGTGAAGAGGATTGAGACTCGTGAGGTGGATGGTAAAATAGTGAAAGAAGCATTCCAGAATAGGTTTGCTAGAGCCACATGGTGGTCAAAGATTAATACGAAGAACCATTTAAGGGATTTAATCGACCTGGCCTTGGCTTTTCGAGCCCGTTCTTACACTGACCGAGCCACAGGCCTCCACTATTCACAGTTCTTTTTGGAGAGGGAGGTAACAGTTGATTTTAAACGAGGAGAAGGGGAACCCTTCCACTTTAGGATGTTAGCAGTTGCATTCTCGACCCATGTCCCAGTCTTGCTCGAGGTGAGTCGTTGCCTTACAAGCTACAATCCCTGCAGAATTGCTAGACAGTTTGGGTTTGACCAGTCTACTCCGTGCTTGTCTGTTGAAAACCCTACTTTTGAAGCAGTATGCCTTCTGTTTACCATTGGGCATAGGGCCAAGGGCTTTGAGGACTTGCTTGAGGTCACATTACCATCCATGAGTCGTGAGGGTGTGAACACTTCTGAATATGTTAAGTTTTGGAATGGAGAGCTTCAGTCGTTGAGGGAGTTTATTCAATCCCCTCCCAATCGTCGCACTGCTAAGCCTATCCCATGAGGGGATTATGCCCTCCGTTTGATACTCCGCAAGCCTGTCAAGGCGGGGTCGAAGTCCGTAACTCCTCAAAGTGCCGACCCTGCTCTCCTCGACCCTCCTCCTCTTCTTAAAACCAGGGGACAGGCTAAGGCGAGAGAGAAAAAGGCGGGGAGCAACCCTTCTGAGACAGATGATACACATGGTTTATTGGCCTTGCCAGCTGTTCAGGAGACCACCCTCTTATCTCTACAGGTCCGGAAGCGACATCTCTTTCTAGGGAAGAAAGCGAGTGCAGTTAAAAAGTCACGTGCTGAGGTAACCTTTATTCTAGCTTGCTTTCCATCTTCTCTTTCTTATATTTAGGAGATCTCATATTCCTTTCTTTTTAGGATGCCATGGTATCTTCATCATCCTTGCCTACTCCCCGAAGGCTAATTTGGGAAGAGGACTCAGAGGATGAGCCTACGGGTATGCCAATTCATGGCAAAGGAAAAAGTCACCTCAACTCCACTCCGTTGGTGCTTCCCGTCGAGAAGGTTGAGGTTGAAGTGCCTTAGTTTCGTGCAATCGAAGAACCCAGGGAAGTGTTTGACACAAAGTATGGTATTTTTACTTGCTTTTAACCGTTCTAGCATGCATATT
>JAESVK010000922.1:409068-424035 GCA_017140935.1 Hamamelis virginiana
CCCCCCCCCCCCCCCCCCCCCTTTCTTTTTCCCTCCATTAGAAAACAACAAAACATGTTTTGCTTAATACCCATATTATAGGGTCTTGGCAACAACTTATAACATGAGTACAGCAACTATTAAAAATGATAGTTGGTCGGGATATATTATTTGCTCAAGGCTTTCTTGTTTACTAATAGGAGATCTTTGGCTCTCCCTTTGAAGTCCAAACTCTAGAAAACTAAGGAAAACCACAAGGGAAGAAAATTGTGGGTGGGCTCTAATTAACTCTATAAGAACACTAGAATATATGTGATGTTCAAGCATTATCCATTAATGCAAACGCAACAAATTATAAACCCCGCCCCCCCACCCCAAAAAAAAAAAAAAACACTTTAGAAATCAATTTAGTACTAAAAAATTTAGTACCATGTAATACACTAATTCATAGTTTGTTGAAATGAATAAACAAAGAAAAAAAAAATATTTTGGTTGAATAATTTTGTCAAACATTTGGTGACAGTATAAACAGTTCATTAGTGGGCAATGGATTACTTTTTGAAAGGACACAAAAGTGTAAACCCTTAACTGATAGAAGCATTAACGAAGAATAAAGTTTCCTATCAACAAATCAAACACCATCTAACAACCATTCAAGGAATTAAATATCAGTATCTAGAGATATATCGATGGTCCCAAAATACAGATATATCGATCGTATCAAACATATCGATATCGATTTAAAGATATGATGAATATTATTAGTTAAACATGGAAGAATAACTCTATTAAATAATGAATTAAACCATAATACAAAATTTAGAATCAAAATGTTGCAAATTAAACATATATAAGACAAGTTTATGTTGTATTTGGTATAATAAAGTATGTCGTGATGGGCAAAATAATTCACTTATTTCTACAAACTTTACACTAAAATGCTACATAACATTAAAATTTTAAAATATATATCATTTACAAAATAACAAATAAATAAATCAATAATCTTGTATACAAAAGAATCTCCACCTTAGACTGATACTTACCTAAATATCAATAAACATCGGTAAAAATATGCGAGTCTAATATCGTATCGATATCCACAGATATACGATATATCGGAGATATATCGAGCATATCAGAGATATTTTATTCTATGCAACCATTATACGTCATGCAATATGTATCAATTCAAAACAGCAGCTAATAACCAATTTACATCATGTAAAACATACTGTAAAAATGTATATCAACCTTCAGTCCCAGCACATATTCAATTGCATCTAACCAGAGAGAGAGAGAGAGAGAGAGAGAGAGAGCGCCATACCTGTTAGTGCGAGTGATTCGTCGGAGGGTCGAGGTCGAAGATCAACCATTGTTTGGATTTTGGATTGAGTGTGGATATTGCAACCCCAAAGATGGATTTCTACACCCCATATTTCATGATTCCAAAAATGTCTATAAGCAAATTTAACATTAATGACATCTAAAATTCCAAAAAAAAAAAAAAAAAATCCCGCTAACTTTTACCTCAAACACAAGCAATTGTTTTTAAAAAAAAATAGAAAAAAGAAAAAAATTTCTAAACTTCAGGTCATCTACAATCACATACTTTATGCAATCTATTATATAAAGAGCAGTATGGTGATGTGGCATGCTTCATATTGTTTCCCTCCTTAATTCTCTCACTTTCTTCATTTTTATTGGTTTTGGCCATATTTTAAAATGATACGGCATTATATCATTGGTCCAACTAATTAATTGAAATTTGGATTTTCAAGATTTTTTATTGGGGTGGGTCCCATTTAAGTTTCATTTTTTCTTTCAACAATTAATTTTTGTTCCTTTTTATCTCATCTATTTCTCCCCCTCTCACTTCTTAATTATATTTTATTTTTATTTAAAAAATTGGTTCCATTTTATTTTTTTAACTTTTTTGTGGTATCTTAAAATTTTTATTTTTTTAAATAATTCATCCAAATTAATTTCCTCAATCTCTTTAACATTTTAATCATTCTCATATATTAAAATATATATTCTATCCATGTAAGTTTAATTAAGATCAAACAGTCAAAATTATTGGACCAAAATAACTATTCAATACCATTATAATTTATTAGATAAAACTTATTGATAAAATAAGTCCCGGTCATTGCGTGGGTTTGGGCTCGTATCCATAAACAATCAAAAGTGCAGCAAATTCAAAGCAACGAGAACAGCGTCGTTACCGAGCGATTCAATTTTTGGAGTTTCAGAGAGCTACAAAGAAGTAAATTCTCGAAACAAGAGCTAACAAGCAAAGAAGAGAACAACATGACAGTAAGTTACAGAAGCATCTGTCATTTTAGCAATGCGGCGTTTTGATTTATTATTGAAACATCCCTAGAGAATGCAATGGGTGAGAATAAAGGGAACCCTCTTTGAAGTTGGTGATATTGCAAAGATTGGATTTAGCAACTCTCAGTAAAATGATAAACAGTATTAGAGAAGGAACTATTAAGAAACAGGCCTCAGCATCTTCAACATCTTTGATCTTTGTTCGAACAGATTCTAAGCACTATCAAATAACTCATACCAGACCCATGAGTGTGTGTGTGTGAGTGAGTGAGTGAGAGAGAGAGAGAGCTACCGGGAATTGGCTGCCGCCTGCCGGAGAAGGTCGTCGGAGGCAGGGACGCACGGTGAGGCTCCAGTGGAGTTGTGTGAAATTGAAATTTGGTGCGTGGAGAGTGGAGACCAATTAATTATTAAATTGGGGATAAAATGGGATTGAGGGTATTTTGGAGGGTTTGTGAGGTTTATTAGTTCTAAATAAAAATGTGGGGTTTAAAAACCAATGGGTACAGAAGTCAAGCATTCGATTGCAAGGAAAATGATCGTCAGTGTATGCTTACATAGGGTAAGCATGAAGGTAATAGATAATTATGAAAAATATATTATAAAAAATTAGTCATAAAATTAGATATTATACTTATGAATATAATGCATGTACAGTGACCCAACGTTTGATTTCTCAAAAATGTTACTAAAAAAATTGTGATATATTTTGATTTGTTTACATTAGATCAGCATGATTTTTAGCATACATGACATCTATTAGAAGAATATTTAATTCAACAATTAGTTTTTAAAATATATATCTCACAATTATTTATCAACTTCATGCTTACATAAAATATATAAGCATACATTGACTATATCGGATTGGGTATTGCAATATCCCACCTTTTGGATTTGGTGGAAAAGAAAGAATAGTTCCAATGGGAAATTGTAAATGGACCGAACTGGCCCAATAAAACAAGTTATTTGAAAAAAAAAAAAAAGGGCCCCGGCCTAATTATGCCTTAAAATTTTAGGGCTTCTTAAACAATTTTTTTTTTTTTTTTGTAAATATAAATAAAAAAATGAAAGTTTTGAATGTGAAAATTTACTTTTAAAAGTAACTACCAAATTTTTGCACTATAGAAATTATAAAAAAAAAAATTCCATTTTTTTTACTTTTAAAAGTAGAAAAATAAAAAGTAGAAGTTTATCCAAACGAGCCCTAACTTAGCCATGACTTGAGATAAGTTTGATAGAAACCTTATTCGAACTCAGTTTTAAAACAAACAAATCAAGTTCGAATTATAAACTTGAAGTATGAAACCAAGCTTGAGTAAAGTATTACTAAACTCAATAAGTTTCGTACTATTTTAAAGGTAAAATTACACTTTTGACCCCTTCAATTATAACTGATTTTCACGTTATACCTCTATAATTTTAATTCGAACACATTGATCCCTTGTAGTTTTTATTTATGTCACTTTTTACTATTTTATCAATCAGTCATTTGATTCCTTGATGAAAATAGTGTTGAACTTGACATTTTTACATGCAAAATTTATCATAGATCACTAATATATTTACAAACATACATGTCGGGTTTCATAAATATATTGACTAAAATCATACAACTTCACTAGTTTGCTTGTACATGCATTAGCAATCCAGTATAAATATTGTATATAAAAATGACAAGCTTAATACCATTTTTCGTCAAAAAATCAAACAACTTAACAAAAGGGTGAAAAGTGACACAATTGAAAACTATATGGGGGTCAATGTATCCGAACTAAAACTATATGGGTATAATATATAAATCGGTGATAGTTGAAGGGGTCAAACTGTATTGTCTCCTATTTTAAATAACCAAACTACTTAAATTTGGCTCGAAATCGATTGATCACTTTAATTTTTGGTAGACATGATATGCATAAGAAGATTATATAATCTAACATTAGTTGATCTTTATTAGATCGGGACTATATATAAATGATCCTAGCATATGCTTACAAAATGATAAGCGAGTAAGCATATGCTAATAGGATCATTTGTGGGATATGTATTTTGAAAAATTAATCGTTGAATTAAATAATATCCTAATGTATGCATGTCAAAAATCATGGTGATCCAACGATCAATTTCTCAGAAATATTATACACACACACATTTCCAATTCTATGTACATATGTGGACTTTCGTGAAAGTCAACATGAGACTTTCAATTAATTGTGGGATGTGTATTTTGAAAAATCAACTGTTGGATTAGATACTTTTGAAAAACCAACTGTTGGATTATATAAACCAAAAATTACAGTGATCCTATGTTTTTATCTCAAAATACAGACTATGAAAAATTCTAACAGCTGAAAACTGTCACATTTTTTCTCAGTGATATATTTGAGAAATCGACCGTTGGATCACAGTGAGTTTTGGTATATGTGATATACATATGCATAGTATCTAATCCAACAAAATACAGCGTTAAGTACCCATCAGCCTCATGCTAACACTCCCCTTGAATGCCCCTATTTCCAAGGGGACATGCTCCTCGATCTAACTGATTCCTCCTTGATCTAACAACTTATAAATGATGTCCGCAAATACTCTGCTTAAGCACGTGCTCATAAGTAAAAGACTATATACATGTGTGTGAGCGGGCGCAGGGTGATTTATAAGACGCACCTTATGTAAAGTCAAGTAAGATAACCTGCTTAGGTCCAATATCAAAACAAATTTTGAAAAACCACATATTTAATCTTTTTTTATGCATGTCAAGTAAGCCAAAAATCACTGTGATCCAACAATGAAATAAAATATGTCATTGTGAAATACTTGTGACATTTTTGCTCTTCAAAATTATCAAAGCTTTCTTAGTCCATATTTTGAAAAACCTGCTATTGGACCACTATCATTTTTGGCATGCATGACTATGAAAGAATGGTATCTAATCCAACGGTCGATTTTCCAAAACTTGTTTTACATTTGATTATAGGGGAATTTGGCCAAAGGTCCTCTTTTATAAGATTTTCATATCAAAAATCCTCTCAAAAGATCTTTCATGTCAAAAGTCATTTTGGTATGAATTGAACAAAAATATCCTTCCTTTCCCTAACAAACTTCAACCCCAACTTGGAGTTCACTACCTTGGTCCTCGGACACTCAAGGTCACTACGTCGGACCCCTGAGTTCACTACACCGAAAACCCGAGTTCCTACTTTAGACCCCGGAGTTCACTATACCGGAATCACAGTTCACTACATCGAAAAAAATTATTAAAAAAAAAAAAAAAACAATTTCTTTCTTTTTCCTTCATTTTCTCATCAACCAAACAAAAATTAATTTTCCTAATGAAAATCTATTTCTTTTTCCTACATTTTTCAAACAATCAAACCATAAATTAATCCAAAAAAAAAAGAAGGAACAATTGCTGCTGCAGGTCGTCAGAACTCCAATTGAATCTTCCATTACCGGCGAGTCGTACATGCGATTTTCCGATCATCTCATTCTTCTTCTTCTTCTTCTCTCACAGTCCATCCATGGCGCATCTCCTCTCTATCTTTCTCTTCCTCTCTGTATCTCTTAGTTTCAATTTTCTTCTTCCTCGTGGCACCAACACTTTCTGCTATAAAAACCAAATAAACCAAACAACACTTTCTTCTTCCTCGTGGCAGGTAAGATTCCGGTAGATGGGTGTCGACAGAGGGTCATCGGTGTGAAGAGATGCTGGAGGAGGGTTGCTGATGTGGACGGAAGCAACTGAAGGCTGCCGGCAAAGGAAAACCCCATCTTTCACCTACAGATCTGATTTATTCATATCCACCTACAGATCTTATTTATTCATATCTATGACGAATGTTCGACAAGATGATGCTCGTCATCGGCGATGATAACTGGAGAACAATAAATCTCGTGGACGGAGATCACTAAGTCGAATCTACAATCATCGGATCTACTACAATACCATTGGAATCATAAAAAATTTGCATGTGAGACCCTCACCGGCGATCCTAGTTTCGTGGAAAGAGTTGCACATCGGAGGTCTTCTTGGCGCATCACTGGCGTCGGAAAGCTTGTAAAGAAGAAGAAGAACATACATGATCCCATGGTCGGGGAGCGGGCATGAAAAAGAAGAAGAAGAAAAAGGGCAATTATGTCACTAAAATAATTAAATTTTAAACAAATAGGTCCTTGGGCATTAAAATTTATCTAATTTGGACTTTTCCAAAAAAAAAATATTTGGGTGGACTTTAGCTAATAAATACTTTTAAAATAGGACTTTAGGCCAATTATCCGTTGATTCTAAGCAAGTAACCTTCCGCAAGTTTAGATAAGGTGCACTGAGCATCTTATAATATAATAGAAACCATGTGGGTATATATGTGTGCATATATGCATTTGTGTATGGTGCAGGCAAAGATTGTTCCCGGAGGTCGTGGTAAGTTTCATTTTCACCAAATCATGCCTTTCCGTCATACAATTGGAATCAAATACTGTGGTTTATTATTGTAAGAGTCAACTGTCTACAAACTGCAACCCCCTATCAAATACCCATGTAACAAAGGTTATTTCATACAATGTGAAAGAGGAATACGAAGCACTCCACTAAATTACAGAACAAATTAGCAAAACTTAATAAGTGGAAGAAACTAGAAGTCTCCTCCTCATACCAGTTATCTTTACAGCTCTTCCATATAAATATATATATATTAGAAAATTATATCTACCCTTATATTGCTTATTCCCACAGATTACAAAGAATATAACCCATCATAACACTTAATGTAATTGACCAACCCAAAACTACCGCTGGTAACCCATAGCTACTACTGGAATCCTTACCTTGTGCCCTCTGCTGCCTTTCATCAAAACCTCTCCAAAACTGTACGTTCCTGTCACCGATCGAGCGGTGAGAGTCACGGAGAACTTCCGTGATGCACCAGGTCTCAGAGTCATTGCCGGAGGGCTGACTTCAACGGCAACTGCAGGCGCCATTCTGGTTGTGATCACATATGTTTCTTCCTCAGCAACATTTGTGACTGTGCGAGTAACAGTTTGGGTTCCCACAAGATGGGAAATTGTGATTGATGGACTGTTCAGATTTGACGGTCGGCCCATGGTGTAGTTGCAGGGTGAGTTTGTGTAGTTCTTTATCTCATGCGCATCAATTCCAGGCGTGGTGCACAAGAACCCCAAGTAGTCATCATAACCTATAAGAAGAGTTGAAAAACTCAGAAAGCAATGCAGGATTATGCTCAAAGATGCCGTAATATAATTACCTTAAAAAACTCAGAAAGCAGTGTGGGATTATGCTCAAAGATGCCATAACATAATTACAACTGGTTTCCCAACCTTATAGAAAACATGCTGAAAATGTCTAAAAATGAATTACCATGGATTTATAAACACTTGGAGTACAATTTATTAAAAGTCATACTTCCCTAGTGCCCAGAAATCTATGTCAAGGGGTGCCAAAATTTTGAAAATCCTAAAATTTAGAATTCTAAGCATGACAAATATACTAAAACTCAATTCTAACAATTTATCTTAATAAACAGAATTTTTGGATTTTAAAATGAGGTAATTTGTTAAAATTAACCACAAATTTCTTTATGATAATAACATCATATGATAAAAATTTCAGAGAAACATAAAAAAATTTAGTCTAGGCAAATCATACATACTATTTTCAAATTTTCTATGGATGGGTATTTAAATCTTTCAAACTAGAATATATGATTCAAGCTTAGTCAAGACCACTACAAATTAACATGGTGATGTTAAAAATAGAGTGTTTATACATTGAGGAAAAGGTGTAGATATAGAACCCTTGTCAAAACTTCCTCCCTCTCCTTCCCGCCCCCCCCCGCTCTCTCTCTCTCTCTCTCTCTCTCTCTCTCTTCCCTGACCATCTCAACCCCTTTTTCAGTAGGTGGTGCCATATATAAATATTGTTCATGATGTGTTATATAACACATATATAATATATAGCTAATACAAAGACTTTTCAAAAGTTAGGGGGTGACATGGCACCCCTTGAAGTAGGCATAGCTCCACCCCTGCCTAGTGCTTCCTATTCCTATCCGATCTTAACAAAGTTTCTTGTAAGGTTTCTCTTTCAGTTTCCAATTAACTCTTTTAACATTTATCATTGTCAAGTTTCTCATATTTCTTTTGGGCCATGTTTTATGTTTCCATCTCTTATATCATAGACTTATTTCATAGATCATCATCTCCCAAACTGGTAGCCAAGCTTTTGTGGGGGGGGGAGAGAGAGAGAGAGAGAGAGAGTTGTTGCACTCTGTTCAATCACCAGTCAAAAATTTTGCTTTTACTTTTATATTCTTAAAGAAGAAAAAAATAACCTGCATCAAAGATGAGTCCAGGATCCAAAGCAGCCCTTGGATTGACATGACCACTCCCATAATCGAAAGGTGTTGCTGCAACCAGTTTCATGGCTTCTGTCTCGGAGTATTGTTGTGCTTGAAGTGGCCTTCCTGCTCTGTCAATGTTTGTTGATGTTGTCATCAAGGCTGATTTGATGGCAGCAGGGCTCCAATGAGGGTGCTTCTGCTTAACAAGAGCAGCTATCCCGGCTATATGTGGTGCAGCCATGCTTGTTCCAGAAATCATGGCGAATCCTTCTCCTGCTCAAAGCAAAAAGTTTAAAATGTGTTTATTCCCATTTCTAGAAGTACAGACTCCTTTTCTTTAGGCATAACATTGAAGTTCTTAATGCTAAATTTTATAGCTAGGAAGATGGAGGAAGAGAAGAAAATTTAGAATTGCACATATCTTCTCCCATCTACTCAGCACCAAGCAACCCATAATGTCCCATAAATAACCACTTAATCTTTGGTAACATGACTGAAGATTAAGCAGAGTCGGAAATTCAAAACCATGAATGTCTATAACTAACATTTTTGCTTAGCATTAAAATCCCATAAATTAACAACTCATTCAAGAGTTATAATGGAGAATCAGATTAACACCTCAGCTGAAAGACCTAAATAGAATGAGAAGAGATAGGTTAACTGAAATTATTTTAAATTCTTTACCAAGGTAATTAGCTTCATCTGTTCCATTTAGAGACCAGGCAGCCCAAATGAGAGAACCAGGAGCTAGAATATCTGGTTTGAGAAGATCTGCATCTTGGAAGCTGAAATCTTTTACATTGGGCCCTCGAGCAGAGAATATTGCTACCTCTGGTGCTGATTTGTGGAGAATAGGCATCAAACCAATCCCAATGCTACCCATAGCTTTGAAGCTCTTTACTCGTCCAGTCCAGTCTCTTGAGGTAGATGTGTTGTAATAATCTATGAGATCCTAAGATGCCAAGTGCCAAATCACATAACCATGAGAATCAGGCACAAGTAATAAAATCAAGCAAAGACCAAAAAGAGGCCCAAATAAATACCAAACTAAACACCCTAAAATGGTAATGAGCAGTTACAAGGCAATCAATCTCACATGCAATTCAGACATAAAAAGTGAATCATGGACAAAGCAGGAAAAGGGAAGTTCTTTTTCTGCTATTTTGATTTTTCCTGTCTTGATCCAATGCACTTTTGATACATGATGAGCTTATGCTAAACTTGGGCCTGTCTGGAATGCCCAAGTTACATTGTAATCTTGAAGACGACAAAAATCCATGCTACAGGTTCAATTGTCAAGCCATAGTAAGCATACTGATGCCCAGATCAGATCTGAGCAAAGATTAACTGCATGTTGCAGTGTGTGCCTCAGTCAAATCCTAGACAGCTCTTGACTATTGGAAATCATATCACTAGAAACGAGTCAAGATATTTACCATTGACTTGCTGACATCTGTGATGACAATCCCAGGAATACCAACTGGGACAGGATCAAATTTTGTTCCTGGAGATACATTTTCCACAGCAAGAACAAAGCCAATTGCGCCAAGGCTCTTAGCTGTTTCTGAGACTTTCTTGATTGAGGCGGTACCAACAACAAAATTGAAGGAATAGCCACAAAGAAGAATGTTCCCCTCAACCAAGTTTTTGTTTAATACTTCTGGTTTCTGGCAGTCTGAAGGACTGTACTTCATAGCCGAAGAATCCAGCAGTACATCATTTGCAGCAACCAGGGTAAATGTTCCATTCGGATGCGTACCAGCTGCAGTAAGCCATTCAACATACTTCAGCTTCAGAAAGGAAAAAATAAGGGAAACTGGCAGGGGATTCCATTCAACAACTTATAGGGAGGAACTTGAGACCCAAGTACTAAGTGCTGGAGCATATAAATTATAAAGTAAAGTGCAACAAATATAGTATAGAATGATAATTATCGCAAAGTGAAGTAATCTTACAAGAGCTCTTCCATAAGGATTATGACAAGACCCACGTGGTATTATTGAAGACATAATATTTTAAACAAGTTGGATCTCCATATTCTTGAATCCAAATGAGGCTAAAAAGGGCATTACCTGTTACTATTAGATTAAGTAAAAACTTTTTTTTGGGCAGCGTCAGGGCCAAATGGACCAACGACAAAGCAAACTCACAGGGATGTGCAGCCCCTATGGCATCATCAAACAACAAAGGAACAATAAAAGGGGTAGGACATTCATGAATCACCAAACCCAGATCAAATGACAGACTAAAATTTCCCAAACCATCAGCACAAAAATTAGCCTGACAATTTACATGCTGAAGACAAATCTACCAACTCCTATTCAACATATCTTGACAGGCTGAGATGAGGCACAAATTAGGATGGAACCCCGAAACTCCATCTTTGATCATTCCAACCACACATTCGGGATCTGATTCAACCTCTACCTTCCTGAATCCGTTATCCCAGGCAAGAGCCAGCCCATAATAAAGTGCACATAGCTCAGCACCATCATTATGACAAATCCCCAAATTTGCAAAGAAACCCATAAATCAGTTTACATTGACATCTCTAATCATACCTCCAGCTCCAGCTTCAGCTCTTCATCTCTAATCTCATATATAAGCCATCCCATATATTAGTGAGTAGAACCTTTCACATTTTGTTTATTCTTTTTTTTTTTTTTTTAATATAGATTTTTGAAGAATCATTTTGGCACTTTTAGCGTCATAATAATCAAGCAGCATATTTTTTCCTCCCCATTTTGTCTTCTTTGAGAGATTGGTTTCCAATTTATTTGGATTTTTCACATGAAAAAATTAGAGATTCTACTAGAACATAATTGAAAAAGCACACTTCTTTAGCCACTGAGCAGCATCCTCATCCCAGCTCTTAAATTTAGGCCTAAATAAGACATTAAACCTGGAAAAATGTCTAATTTTCACCCAAAAAAAAAGAGGTTTACAACTAATTAGCAATACTCCACAGCTCCGCACAACCAAGGATGTACTACCCCAAAAAGCTTCTAAGAAAGATTTGTTTTTTAATCCAGTGCATCCTCATCCTAGCTCTGCTTTTTCTTTTTGTCTATAGTCAAACCTGCTCAATTGGCATCGGAATCTTAGGTATTGCAGAATTGTAGAAGTTCATTAATGAAATTTTTATTCTTTAAAAAAAGAGGTAGTCATTGACTCCACATATTCACCAGCAATCAAAAACCATATAGATTCTTTAGCTGAATTTAATTGTATTATATATCACTAATAGGCTGCTTAAGGGACATACAATTTTAATCCAGCTTTATTTAGGTACTTGGTAAACAGAGTTCATGAATTTTTTTCATAGACAGATCCTAACAAAATTAGTTCTTTGCACATTGTCAACTTGCATACCTAATCATCAGATGAAGCAGTGAAGGTTTTGATATCTTGCCATGCATGAAAGAATATAGATTAATGTGCAAATTATCCTCTGCAACAGATGAGTGTGAACTGACAGAAATCCAAACTGAGGTTTTAACAATTAACCAAGATCAATAATAGGGAAAGGAGAACTAAGAAGAGTATAGCTAGACAAGGTGACACCAAAAGGTTTGCTATAACAGAGTCTAATCAAACAGCACCACATGAGTACCACATCATCTTACTGTGCATGCTTAAAGTCACAATGTTGAAAAAGCAAGGTTAATACAGTACTTCATTTATAATTCAATTTTCAATAAACTAACTAAAGCTTTTGAAATTATGCATACATGGCAGTATGGCACATTGTCCTTGGTCTATTGAAATAAACCATAATGGTGACAACCCTCTGAATTAAATTCATTGAACAAAACTATCAAATGATAATGAGAAAACGCTACAAAACATATTAACTACGGCCAGGACAGTACCACAAGAAGATTAAGAATAACAGACAAGAGGAATGAATTGACATAATGATATGACTACTAATTCATTTTTTGTTTTTTTAAATGAATAACAAAACTTTCATTAAAGCAGAAACTGAAAATGCACGTGTACTATTACTTTACTTTTTCTTTTTCTTTTTCTTTTTTCCTTTTTATTTTTGGTAAAAAACAACCCCTGGTGAACAAGTTGACAAGATGTATCATCTCATATTAAGTTCCCAGATCAAACTTTAATTTTTTGTTATTGAACAGTTTTCTGCAGGTTAGGTCAAAGGCTACACAATCAATATAAAACTTACGTGACAACCCAACTCCAGCTAAGATTTTTCCATTGCCCAGGGTCAGATGGTTTTTGTATCTGCGATCATCAATTGCAGCAGCTACAGATGCTATCCATGGACTATAAGACACCAAGGTTTTGGGAAAAGGACCACCATTTCCAGCTGCCTGTGCAACAAATACACCTGCTTTCACTGCTGAAAGAAGTGAAGCATCAAAAGGGTTTAAAAATGTGGTCTTGGTGGTTGCTGGAGGACTGTTTGGCCCCACTGAGAGATTAAGAATGTCGACACCATCATGAACAGCCTGTTTGCAGAAGTTTTATGAAATAAAATCATTCCATCTAATAAAACCACCAAGAAAAATCACCTAAAAGAATGTCCAACTGATTAAAAAAGAGTAATCTCTTAATCTTTCATCAACTGCCACAAACAAGGCACTTGAGAAGCAATCAATAGAGAATTTTCCTATTTTTCATTTTTCACCATAAGATGGTGTGTCGTATTTAGTAAACAAGTAGCGCTGAGCCATCAAACTTTAAAAGCAAACATAAATACAGATGTTTGGTCCAGGAAAGAAATTTATGTCACATATAAGCAGAGAACAAACTGTTACTCAAATGTTGAGTTGTCTACAATGTCACCAACTAAGCTAGTTGGTCGCAGATGCTTAATCAAAAGTTGATAAGAGCATTGAACCACTCACTCTCCAACAGGAAAGCATCCAACTTTCATTGCAACAGAACAAAGCAATGGTGCAGATTGATTCAAGACACATGACATTATATCTAATTACTCTGAAAGCCTGAATTTGGCCACTCAGATGAACCACAGGATTAAAATTACTTCCAAGAACATACCAAGTATGCACTTGCATCTCATGGCCATCAAAATCAAGAGACCTAATTTGCCGAGGGTGTCAATTGCATGAAAACAAGAACGGAATATGGAAGAGCTAATATATCCATCCTAAAATCATATAGATTATTCCAGACTACAGCAATAATGATAGTAGAAGTACAAGAAGCATCTTCCTCAATTTCTTGTGTCAATCATGGAATAATTGCGTATTAGCATACCTGATCAATTGCAGCTACTACATCTGCAACAAACCCTCCAAAAAGCCTGTATAGTGCCTTGTAGACGGCAACCCTGAACAAAGACAAAAGTGATGATTGTTTTTCTAATTTTGAGGAAAGGATGGTGCTAAGAAACTTGAATTGAATTTTCACCAATGAAGGTAACTGATCCTCTCACCTGGCACGGGGAGCCATCCCGCTTGCCTTCCCAAATTCATATCCATGCATTCTAACAGGAATTCCATTATTTCCAGCTGCAATAGCTGCTGTGTGACTGTTATCCAGCAGTTCCCCCCACCCCCCCCAAAATAAATAAATAAATAAACAAATCGAAACTAAAAATAAAAATTAAGGGAAGAAAAAACTGAATTATCCCATAGAGGCATAGATTGGAGAAAAAACAGCCAATTTCAAAATTTTCCTTACAACACCCAAAAAAAAAATAAAAAAAAAAATAGAAATTATTAGTGAATCCTTTGTGATTATTACAATGATAAAACGTTGATTTCTGTTGGAGACAAAGGCAAGTTCAAACCAGGTTTATACAGAAAACCAAGATAATCATCCAATTTGAGAAAGGGAAATTATTTAGAAAATCATATGAACACCCCCACCCAAACAAACAAAAAAAAGGATGATGAATATAGACCTTCCCCGTAACAGTAAATATTTAACATGTCTGACTTTCAATGAAAATATGGCTTCTGACAGAAATAAATCCATTTCGTGCACTTCAAATAGTTGGCATGAGGTATTTTTGATTAATTAACATAATTCCTTTCTCTTATGAAATTTCCACAAGTTTCCGTCTTTTTGAAGCAGTAGATGCATAAATAGAAATTTTCCATGGTGTCAACAGGTAAATTCTTTACTGTGGCCGCCAACCAGAGGACTAGAAATGGTATAAAAAAACAGCAACAGACGCAGAAAACGATTTTAACCAATTCAAGGCTTACCAATATTTTTTTCCCCCGGAAAAAAAAAGGGGGGGGGGGGGGGGGGAGGGGCGTGGTTATGTCCAGTGGGGAAAGGGCACCGTTTGGGGGGC
>JAESVK010000922.1:424135-435530 GCA_017140935.1 Hamamelis virginiana
AAAATGGAACCTTTTGCTATGCCAAACTTTGAGGAGTCTTTAGAAGGAAATAAATGCAAGAATCCTTGCAAGGAAGGATAAGGATGTTTTTACAAGGTTTAGGAGAAAATTAAAGTCCCCTAACTTCATTGAGCCGCTGCTGCTGCTTCTACATTTTCTAAAGGGCCATTTAGATTTATGATGCTGAATTCCCCAAAGGTTATTTATTAAAAGAAAAAAAAAAAGTAGCAACTACTGGCAAGTTGAACATGTAATGGCTTTTCAAGACCTATGCCTGGCGCTTTCCATTATACGAGTGCGGAAAAAGTGGACATTTTACCTAGCTTGTTGAATTTTTAAAGGAAATGTCTATCAGAATTTTAAGTTGATAATATTTCAAACAAAATAATAATAATAATAATAATAAGATGAGCCATTTAATATAAGTCTCATATAACACTCATACGAAGAACATATACAAAATGTTATTTTCTTTTATATCCATGTGTTACATCTGCCATATCAACTTTGCAGTCGTGCCATCTATATGCATGTGCGTGCAATAGTAATTTAGGTTGAATGTAGTACAGATATAATTATAACATTTTAGTTCTAAGCATGTTATGATTGCATTCAAATAATGTCAACTCTCCATTATAGTATCATCCATGCGAATGCATGTGTGGTCATTAAGATTGAATTGTGGTACCTATAAAATAATACAGTGAAACTATTTAATTAATCTACTTACTTTTGTTTCAAAAAAAAAAAAATGATATCTTATTATTTAAATGGATATATACATCTATACAGTCCCGATCCTTATGAGCATTATGCTCATAAATAATTGTGGGATACATATTTTAAAAAATTTACCATTGGATTAGATAACCTTCTTATGGATGCCATGCATGCCAAAAATCATGGTGATCCAATGTCAGAATCTCAAAATTATAATATGAAAACTGCGACCGTTCTCAGAAATAGAAACCGACCACTGGATCATTGTGATTTTTGGCATACATGACATGCATAAGTATAGTATCTAATCCAATGGTCAATTTTTCAAAAGATGTATCCCACAATTATATATTAGCTTCATGCTAATATAATAAGCTTATGTGAGCATATGCTGACAAGATCATTTCTGTACATCTATATATGCATATAACATGTTATATTATCAAATGTCCCCTAATATGTATCCTATAAGCTTATTGATCAAATTTCCCTTGAACAGATTTCAATCTTCATATTTGTCCACACATAACTCATGCACGAGTGCAAATTATTTTTACCTTCTGAAACTATTATATCTCCATGTCATTCAGCAAAACTATGAATTGACTTTTTAGCCAGGAAAAAATATAGAAGAAATGGCAGAACTAAATTTCCACTAAAAAAAGAAAAAAGAAAAAAATGATATCAAAATGTGTGTGGGATCTAACCTTCCATGTCCATCACCATCCAAGGGAGAAGCAAAATCAATTGTAGGATTAAATACCCCAGCTGCTATTGCGGCTTTGGCAAAATGTTGGGCCCCAATAATCTTCCCATTACAAAAGCTCCTCTTAGTATCAGGATCAACTTCACATTTTCCTCTATACTTTGGAACAGGCCCATACGGTTCAGTATTGTGGGCTGCAAAGCTCGGATGGTGTGGATAAATCCCTGAGTCCACAAATCCTATCACAATGTCCTCTCCAGCCTTGTCAAAGCCACCTCCCGTTGGCCACACTCCAGTTGGAAGCCCCAAAAACTGTGGGGTGTGTGTTGTAAGCCTCCTCACCTTCCAATCTCTCACCACAGATTTCACGCTAGGAGCTCGTCTAAGAATGTCTGCCTACTAATATATTGAGATTACGTAAGGAAATGGAAATACAAGAGGCGGACAGAACACAAATCAACTGAGAGAATTTCTATAAATAGGCTTAAAAATGATAATATTAATAATAGTCCACGATTTCACCTGTTCAGGGGAAACGTGAACTGCAAAGCCGTTGATGAGATGCCGATAGCTGTAGAGTTTCTTGTAGGTCCCATGGTCAAACAGCATCGCAAGAAGCATATCATGTTTCTTTTCAAGGTGAAGGGAGTAGGATATAACGGATTCACTGGAAATAAACCCCAATGCAAAGGGAAAAAGAGAGAGTAAGCATGCCACATGTTCTAATAGTTGACCAACCACAATACCATGTAGCTAAGAATCTTCTTGTTTAGAAGTAATAAATCCATTTTAGTAATTAATACTGTGGCAAAATTTCATAGCCTACTTGCAGAAACTCGGTTTCCACCTCCAGTGTGCAAAATATAAAATCTTGAAAAGCATTACGTGGATCAGATTAGTCCCCAAATCACTTGAAACTAGCATGGCATGTGTGTTTCCTATGAGATGTAAACCATATCGGACTACAATATGCTCGTGAGCACATTTTTCAAAGCATGTGCAGCTAGTTTGCAATTGTCACAAGACTCTTACATAAGAACAAACTCCTAACTTTCGAATTCACAGTGTTCACATGTAAGGAGATAGATCACATGAGGGTATGAAGACACCAAAATCGAACAGCTATATGCTTACGCTTACATTAACACGAGCTTCCTGCATATTATCCTAACTAGATATGAAACATCAGGATATGGTAACTAATTGGTTGGAACTAATATTACATAATCACTGTCTTTAGTGTAGAATGGCTTTCCTTTACATACATTAAAACTAGTGGCTGCAAGACAAGCAATCCATTCACAAAATTGCAGAAGAACCTGCATTAATATGTTTGGAAACCTATTATAAAGGTTGGATGATTTATTGATGTAATATAATAGTATAATCTATCTTTCTGTAGGGATGGTTTAGACAAAATCTGTTTTTATTTAGTTATGTATTTATTTTGGCACAAATAAAGTAGTTATGGAGTGAGTGCGAGCAACGATGTTTTACGAGGCTTCCGAGAGGTGGTTTCAGCACAGACCCCACACAAGAAGGTACGGAACTGTCAACACTCAACAGTGGTTTCAAAAACTCCATATATTTTCCAAAATGGTCAACACACATCAACCTCACATGCATTGGCTGAGAGTGATTGGGTCTTACCTAAGATTCAGAACTCCATATATTTTTCAAATTTAAAAAATAAATACATGATAAATAAAGGAAAAATTATCTAAAAGTCCGTGAGTTTGGAGCTTTATACCACGAGATCCAATTTTATACCATGAGGTTCACGAAAATTTCAAATATCTTTGTCTATTTGTTATGTTAAAAAGATTCTTGACTAAGTGGTATAAATCGCTTATGTTAGGGACTTTTGGGTATGTAGCCCATAAATAAATAAGGGAAGAGCAAGCAGATACTACCTGGTGACATCAATCTTCTCATCAGATTCCACAGCCGTGGCCTCAAAACCATTAACACCACCTCTGTAACTTACGACGGGCTCTCCTTCAACGGTCACTATGTAAATCTCCGCCTCTCCAATAATCAAAAGGCCAAATAACACCAGAATTGCACACCCAAACTCTGTGGCGCTCATTTTCACTGATCCAGTGCCTACCATTGTAGCCCACAAGATCTGTTTCATAAGAGTCATAAACTGTAAATATTAATTCCATACTATATATATTATATATTGAGAGAGGGAAAGACACAAAAGATGTGGAAAAACAAAAGAAGCTTACTCTCCACTGTTCCTGGTAAAAAAATAAATAAATAAAAACTAAAAATGCGTAATCTCCAATTCTCTGCTTGCTTCCTGAGAAAAATAGTCAAATATATATATATATGGGACCAAATAAAATAATTAACTCCACTCCACCCAACTGAGCCTAACTGAATTGATTGGGATAATTAAGGCAAAGTTTTTTTTTTTTTAATCTTTAGAAACCTAAAATAGAATAGAAAATATGTTTAAAATCTTATTTTCTTTATCTTCATTCAATTTTCTTAGCAACCACAAAGATGCTAAACGAAAAACCAAGTGGTGCACCACTGGAGGAACCCAAAATACATATAGACACGAAACGAGAATAACGTAGTACTAATATTACGCGCATACGTAGCAATATTTTAGGGAAAAAAAAAAAATCAAAATCAACCATCACTGCTAAATGAGGTCAGATGTGCCCAGAAAGCAACATAAAATGCAAACACACAAAGCAGAGAAATCAATTTAAGAATAACCTTGAATTATATATCACTATATATATATATAGAGAGAGAGAGAGAGCTTCAATCACCAAAGCAGCTTCAATCAAAGAGAAGAAGTAGATGAATTCAAAAATGATATGATCTTTACCAAAGAGACAGTAGGATCCACTCAATGAAGCTGCTATTCACATTAAATACCACAGTGAAGCATCTGAATCTGCATCCAGTTCATTAAAAAATCAAAATCAAAACTCAAAACCAACAAAAAGGTACTATTTTTATCAGTGATCCAAGAAAGGAATCACCAAATCTGAGTTCACATTCAAAGAAAGCTGAAATTAGAGAAGAAGAAAAAGCAAGAAAAAAGTAAACACATTTATTGTTTTTCCACGCACAATGATCCACGAAAGGAATCAAATCAGCTGCTGAAGATTTAGATACACGCCATCATCACAGGTGCTAAAACTCACAGACGAATCACGGACCGAAAGGTCGATGGCATTGAAGTAAAAACTTTGTTGCATTGCAGTTGGGATAACAGTGTGTGAATCAATGTAGAGTGAGAGAAGGAGAGGGGTGTTTGGGAAAGGATATAGAGATCAGCATTGGAGGTGAGAGAGAGAGAGAGAGTGAATGAGTGAGTGAGAGAGGTTGTTAGGGTTTTTCACTTTTCAGGAGGCATATGCAGACAGGGAGCCGAAAATGATGGGAAAGAGTCATATTGGAAATTATTAAAAAATGAGGAAGAATGAAATATTATTTATTTTTATGTTTTTATTGCGTTTGAACTTTCAACTTTGAAATTTTTACCCAAGAATTAAATTATATTTTCCTTTGGATATGAGATAAAATAAAAATAAAAATAAAAGTAAGAGAGATATTGTGATGAGGGTGCATTGGGGGTAAACGATGACCAATCCGAATTAATTCGGATTAGATTTATAACGATTAAAATCAATTCTAATTGAATTCGGATTGGTTCTAAATCAATCTAAATTTAATTCGGCTGAACCGAATTGGAGCACGATTCTTCATTAAAAGAAAAATAAAATAAAAATTTTAAAAAATTCTCTAATATTCAATTCAATTATAACTACATAAAAACTTGATTTTTTTTCCTATTATAATAAGTAATATAAGATTCATACTTCCACATAATTAAACAATTAAACAAAATAAAAATTAAGTATTAACCATTATATAAAGTAAAAATAAAAAAAAAATAAGAAAAAATTAGTCCAATAATCCAAAATAAACTTCCAAGTGGAGAAATTTTTTTTATACAAGAAAACAAACAAAATCATAATAATTAAAAAATTCTAATATTTCTTAAAATATCATAGTATAATAATTTTTCACTATAACATTTTTAAAAAATTGACCATTAGATCACTGTGATTTTTGGCATAATATCATACGTAGGGAATTAAATTCGGATTGAATTCGGACTTTGAATTAGACCGGTTTCCAAAAAGCCAAAATTGATGACCGATCCAAATTGAATTCAGATTGAAGAATTGGAACCATGACCAATTCGAATTCAATTCGGACCGATTTTGATCGGTACGAATTATTCAGATCGAACCAATTTCCATATTGATCCATTCCGAATTGCACCCCTAGTATTCACAAGTCCTCTCTTGATAAATATTCCATGAATGATGAAGCCAAATACACGCATCATAAAGGTTAGTTAGAAGATCTTAAGATCGTATAAGAGTTTTATGTATAAAAAATTATTTATTTGGAGTACATAAAAGTTTGACTGTTAAAGTTGAATTTGATTATTTTATTATTAGTTGATAAATTTATTTTATTTATAAATTTATAAAAATGATTGTAAATTGAATTTATTTAAAAATTAAATAATAATAAATTATTAGTCTAACTTTGATTTCATTATGGTTTATTAAAGTCCCTATTTCTTATAAATCACTTAGTCTTATATAAATAATATTAAGACACAAAAATAGTTTTTTCCAAAACAATAAGGGTGTGTTTGAGAACATTGAAAATTGGATCTGACCAGTTCTGATCTCTCTATACTGTATAATTTTTATGTAAACTAGCTTTCAATTGATTTTAAAAAAAATATATATATTTGTGTCTTATTTTCTCGATAAGATTGAAAATAAAAGACAATTGAGATGATCAAAATTAAACAACTTTGAAAAGACGATAGAGATGATCAAAATTATAATCGAAGCTGACTTCAACAAAAGCATGTTGTTGTTGAGGAGTGGTTCACAGAATCGCGGACTATTACACCGAGGACAGTAGCTTTAGAAGAACGCCATTCGGAACTTTGGCAGATCAAAATCTGACTCAAATTCTAAAATGAATCTGAAAGCATAAAAATTCGATTAAGTGAAAGAATTTTCAATAAGGAAGGGGGAAAAAAAAGAAAAAGATATCAATTTTAAACTAATTCTAGTTTCCAATCTTAGGATTAGATGAGTTAGGGACGATTTAAATAGGCATATATATTATCAGGAATGCTAAAGTCTGGTTGACCCTAATACAGGTTGTATCAGATCACCTCAATTACATTCCTATGCACAGTATACTTTGAAAACAAACCATTGGATTTGATACCTGTATTATGTATGTTTTGTCTGTCAAAAATCATAATGATCCAATAGTTTGTTTTCGAATAATATATGTGTGAAAAATTGTAACTTTTTTGTTCTTTGAAATATCACCATTTTTTCACTGTCTGTTTATTCTGAAACAGACCGTTAGATTATTGTAATTTTTGGCAAACATGATGACATACAACGCTTAGGGTTTATTTGGTAATTTTGAAAATTAGATCAAATTAGATCTATTTGTTACAATTACTTGGGGGTGTTTGTCAAACTTAAAAATTTAACCAATTGAGAATAAGCTTGTCTGGTTTTTACTTATTACTGTTTGGTAAGTGTCTTTTTTCTGTCATTCAGTTCAATCTTATCGAGAAAATAAGATATAAACATAATTTTTTTTAGACCAACTGAAAACTAGTTTACATAAAAATTATATAGTATAAAGAGATCAGGACTGGTCAGATCCAGTTTTCAAATCCAACGGTCAGTTTTTCAAAATATACTATACAAATGGTTGTAATTGATGTGACCTGATACGACTGATGCAACCTGACCTTAGCATTCCTGTACACACACACACACACATATATATATATATATATATATATATATATATAAAAGAAGATCAATAATATTTCGGTAAAAGTAATAAAATTATGGAACTATTTGGAAAATTTAAGATTCTAAGAAAGTGAAGATAAGTCTAACCAGTTTTAATTTCATTACTATTTGATAAGACTCTTATACATACATAATATAAACATACGAATCAATCTTGTTCAGAAAATAAATATAAATACAATTTATTCTATACCAAAAGTGAATTGATTTATTTAAAAATCCTGATTCATTATCAAAATTACTAAACAGGTGCATGATATGGCACGGGCCACGGGATGACCTCAAATGATTTTGGGTCACTGTCATGTGAAGTTAGCATTCTTCTCGTGCATTAATTTGGTTAATTTATGAAGAAAAAGGAGAGTTGTTGGTAATTGTCAGACTGTCAGACTGTCCCTTGGTTATAATAATAATAATGTTTTGTACATCAAACAGCATTGAAAGTTTATATAAGAAAGAGAAAAATTTGTGTATTGGGATTTAATAATTTGATTCTAAAAGTATTATTAAATGGATTCTTTATGGGTGGTTCTATTGTCACCACATAAATTGCTAACCGCACTCATTTACTATTCCCACCCACTACTAAAATTTAAATATATACTTTTTGTTACTTACACCTTCCATAATATCAAAAGTAACATCAACTTAATCAGTCCTAAAATATTTCTTTCTTTCTACTTCACATAATGTTTACTATTCATTGTCCATTGATCAACTAACGCCTCTTTTGGCTTAACTTTTATGATGTGATTATGAGAGTATAAGGGTTTGTGGGAGTAGCATTTACACAAGAGTTATAAATTTGAGGAGGAGTTCATGGGTGTAGCAGTGTAGGAAGTAATTTTATTTTGTTTGTTTATCTAACATTATTTTTATTAGTAATTTTACAAGGGGATAAAATAGAAATAAAAAATTCCATTAATTAATGGGTGTCGCTAGCAATTTACATGTGTGGTGGCAATAGAATCACTCTTCCTTTATTTAGCATTTTTTTAGCTTAATCATTTGGAATTAAATTTAGAACTTTGGATTTGGAATAAGGGCTTAAATACTTATGGCTTGTTTGGATGTTGAAATAGATTTGTAATTCATATGATATTGAAAGTACAAATTCATTTTCTTAAATAGGATCATTTAAAAAAAAAAAAGTTATCACCATAATTTGGGCATATTTGCATTAACTTTTCTCAAAATTAAACTCCATCTAAAAGATGGAGCGATAGATAATCTCTTCTAACTAACTTAAGGAGTAATAAGATGTTTGGTAAAATTTTTATACTCGAAGCTATTGTGGCAAAAGTTAGGAGCTCCAACTTTTGCTAGCTTTTTCGACAATCACTTATGGTGTTGGAACTTTGATATGTGGAGATATATTTTAAACATGACTCTAAAGAGATGTGTTAAATTCTTTTTAACATAACTAATAGACAAGAGAATTTGAAATTTTTAAACACATCATGGTAGAAAATTAGACCTCATATTATAAAGCTCTAAACTCAATATTTTCGAATAACTTCTCCACAAAATAATAATTTAATCCAAATTAAATACATTTTATTTTAATAAATAGCCCAAGCATTTGGTGTGTAATTTAGCTATGTGACCTATATGAACCCTGCACAAATTAGTTGTAAGTATTTTATAAATAAATAAAGTAAAGGGAAAGTTCGTAATATATAAACACTTGGGCACCCTCTTAGTAGGATTTTCCTTTAATCCCAAAAAACATAACAAAATAAAAAATTAAAAATAACTTGCTGTCCCATCCTCTCAAAGGCGAATATAAGCTTTGGTTCGATGGTTCATTTCTCTCCCTCTATATATGGGAAGAGGTTATGGGTTCTATTCCTCATGTATGAGAATTGATACATTTGTTATTTCTCATTTTCGTTAACAACTAACCACTAATTCTACTAATGTATATCACTTGGCAAAAAAAAAAAAAAAAATCTCTCAAAGGCAACATTTATAACTATTTAGAGCATCCTAAAGCATTCATGTCATTTGATGTGCCAATGTCAAATTGTATCAAATGGCGTCAATGTCAAATTTTAACATATATGTGCTCCAATGCATTGATGGTATATTTGACATTTTTCACTTTTTGAAAGAAAAGAATGACATAGCACAAATGACATTTGCTATTTGAGGTACCAAATTTTGCCAATAGTAAATTTGGCAATTATATATGTTATTACCAAAATTTGGCACTCTAAAATGACATACCATTGAAGCAACCTATTTGGATACTAATATTAAATTTTGACAATAACACCTCAAGTGGTATGCCATTGAAGATGCTCTTATGATGGCTAATGGTGCCTAGTCTCTAAGAGCAGTACTTGAGAAATCCTCCCGCGGATAAGGAAGAGGACATTAGATTCTGGTGTTATTTTCAAAATAATTAACTGTTAAATTAAAATTTATTAATATGACTTTTACACAAACATGTATATGTAGGAGTCTATTATAAGGTACATGTAAAATTGTATAAGGTGACCTCTATAGGATCAGTTGCATAACAGATTTTGAAAAACTGACTATTGTATTAAATAACCCTCTTATGTATGTCATGCTTAACAAAATCATAGTAATTAAACAATCAGTCTATGAAAAAATCGACTGAAAAAATGGTAATATTTTGAAAAACAAAAAAGTAACAGTATTTCACAGTGATATTTTTAAAAAATCGAACATTGGATCACTGTAATTTTTGGCTAACAAAACATACACAAGAAGAGTATCTAATCCAACAATCAATTTTTTAAAATCTGCTCTCCATCTGGACCTACGGAGGTCACCTAACATAACTTTTTGTCAAGTGCACCTTATACTATCATATCATCTCCAGAGATACTTTTGGAGATGCTCTGGAAATGCTAGTATAAGGCGCACCTAATACAAAGTTGTGTTTGCATTAAGTGGCCTCAGTAGGTTTAGTTATAGAACAGATTTTGAAAAATCGACTATTGGATCAGATACCCCTGTTATGTATGTCATGTCTGCAAAAGATCACAGTAGTCCAACGATTTGTTTTTGGAAAAATGTCGCTAAAAAAATTGTGACTTTTTTTTCTTTAAAATATTACCATTTTTTCACAGTCAATTTTTTCAAAAACCAATTGTTGGATCATTGTGATATTTGTCAGGCATGACATATATAATAGGGGAATCTAATCCAACAATCGATTTTTCAAGATATGTTATGCAACTGGCTCTACCGAAGTCACTTGACACACTTGCATCTTATACTAGTGCATATATATATATATATATATAGAGGCCGGTTACAGTGAGCGACTCGCTCAAAGAGCGACGCCACTCATCCCCATGCGAAACAAATCTTACGGTTCCTATCAATACACTCGCCGACATCTTCCTGCCTCATGTCAGGGACGCGCGTGGTGGAAACTAAAAGGCAACTTTTCATTTTGTGGCAGGCTAATTTAATACATAATTAATATCTAAACCAATTATCATCCGACACTTGTCTAATTTGTTTTTTTTTTGCGCACAAATAACATCAGCCACATGAACTACAAGCAGTGGCTGGGCCAACCACCATCCAAAAAATCAGTGGCTGGCCATTTTATAAAAGAAAATCTTTTTTCTTAATTCTTCTCTACGACGTGTCATTTCTCTGTACAGCCTCAATGCATATATATGCCAAATTGGAACCAGCCACATTCTTTTCAACCTGTGGCTGGCCCAACCGCTATACTTTAACCAAGTGGCTGCCTTTTTTAAGCCTATTAAAATCAGTATTTTGAACCAACCCGAGCCTTCATCTTTAATTTTTTTTTTTAAAAATCTACACGTAGTAATATACAACCAAAAATTGCAAATCCAATATCATTTAAACCATTCATCATTTACATTGTTAAAATAAAAAATTTTTAAAAAAAAACTTAAAACTAACAAATGCAAAAAAAATAAAAATTAATAAAATAACATTGTCGTGCTTTATATCTCCATAAATCCTCAAGGTTCTTGGGTATTACTCATTTCGGCAAGGTAGATATTTGGAACCAACCCCGATCCTTCATCTTTATTTATTT
>JAESVK010000923.1:0-11998 GCA_017140935.1 Hamamelis virginiana
GTGATTTAAAGTTTGTATAGCACTTATCCAAGTTGTTCTTGACAGGCTGGCAAGACCGAGGAGGAGGAATTCAACACAGGGCCACTTTCTGTTCTGATGATGAGTGTTAAAAATAACACACAGGTAATGGTAAATCTTTATAGTTTTACTTAGGAGAACAAAATTGTTATATGGATTACACTGTTAATAGAGGAGGCCTTAAAACTGATACTTAACTGCATACACTGTTAGACAGAGGATTGTGCAAAAGGGTTGACGATGATTTTTAGCTATATTTCCAATAGTTTTGGCCTTAAGAGTTCTCATTTATCTAAATATGGCTTGCAATACATGCTGCAAGAGAGGTTTGTGGTCTATATATTTCTTGATATCACCTTTCTGACTTGCGTAGTTACGTTGTCTGCATAGGTGCTCATCAATTGCCGAAACAACAAGAAGCTATTAGGCCATGTAAGGGCTTTTGATCGGCACTGCAACATGGTTCTTGAAAATGTCAGGGAGATGTGGACTGAGGTTGGTGTGTTCATGGAGAATTCTATTGCCCTATATTCTTAATTTGATGCTACAGTGTCTACCACACACGTATTTACTTCAAGTAAATAATCTTACTTTTGCTTCAGGTACCAAAAACTGGAAAAGGCAAGAAGAAAGCTCATCCGGTTAACAAAGATAGGTTCATCAGTAAGATGTTCCTCCGGGGAGATTCTGTTATCATTGTACTTAGGAATCCAAAGTGAGAGGTATTGATTCTTTATGGTTTACATTGGTTGGACAAGTTGATTAGATGATTTTGGGAAACAAGATGTTTGCATGTTAATCGCTCTCTTTTATTTGCCATTGGGCTTTGTATTCACTGCTATAGGTTTCGCTTTATGTGGTTTAAATTCCTACATGAAATCATAAAGTCAGTGCTCTCATGAGTAGTGGTCCCTGTGCTAGTTTGAGTGATGTGTTGGTGAAAAGAGGGTTCAGCTCCTCTTCAATTGAAAAACCTGTTCACTCTATAATCAAATCAATTGTTGCCAATGAAAAAGGGACAACATTAGAGTAAGAATTGGTTTCTGACTATAGTAATCCTGTCTTTCTCTGTTTCAACTACTAGACTGGCACCCTGGCCATGCTGTAATGTGATATGCTTCTCCTGGTGACAGCTGGCTGGCTGTAATAATCAGCAAACCTTCCATTTGTAAAGGGGTCACTGAAAAGTTGACATTGCCACGGATACTATCACCCTGAAATCTATTTAACCATGACAGTTCCATTTTATTTTATTTTTTCTTTTTAGCATTTCACAATGAGCGCATTTGAAAATTGAATTTGATATGTTGCATTCTGACATAAGTTATGCTTACCGTGGTGCTGGAACTTATTTTTAAAGTGGGGGATTTCTTGCTCAAAGTATAAGAAATGAATTTGATATGTTTAGTAGTGCTGAAATGATCAATTTAATCATTCATTGATCCAGACATGTGCTGCTTTTTCTCTAATGTAATACTTAATTACATGTCCCCATGCCATATATTTATAATCATCCTACTCCTTGTTGCACGATTTATTGTGGTTGGTTAAATTAATGTAACAGTGATTAGATTATATATATTAAGATAAGATGGTGCAGTTATAACTAGAGGCACTCTGTTGCAGGTATTCAAAGGTGTGTCGAAACTGATATTCCGAGAACTATTTTGTGAAGAGAGACGAGAATGGATTGACTGGGAATTTGAATTACTGGTTGTTTTTTTAGGAAGTTTATGCTACTTAAACTACTTTGTCCTTGTAGGAGCACGAAAGTTGATTTAACTTGACTTTGCTTGTTGACTTTACTGTAAATTTCTTTTGTAATACAATTAAGTGACCTGTTTGCTTTGCTTGGACTAACTTGATTTCTTGGTAAGCTGTTCTGTTGAAAAATCCTAGTGTTGTAGAAGCTAAAACTGGTACAGGGTGCATAGTGCTTGTTGGGTAGAACTGCTTGTGCCGTTAATATGTTGTTTGAGGCATAGCTGGGCAAGGTTTGGTTTGATTTGGTTTGGTTATTTGTGTTTCTGAGATCTTTTATATTTACCTTTATCTTATGTAGCATCATTAATGTCATGTAATCATCAGCTATGATTTTTTTTATCTCAAACTTCTAGGTATGTTTTGTTTGGTGAACACCAATAAAGCATGGTTTACAAACAACTCTTTTGGATTTAGGTGATTTTTTTTATTAAAAAGAAAAAAAAAAATCTTAATTCTCAGGAGATTTTATATGTTATGAATTGCTAGGAACCTTTTTGAATAGCCTTGTTGGTCTTTTAGAGCACTTGTTTTGTATGTGGTAGGGATGCTTTTTATGTAAGGTTTTGGATTGATGAAATTGGGGATGATATTCATGCAGTGAACGTTATGTATTTTTTGGCTTGAAATTCATGAATGGCATGTGGATATCTTAATGGTCCTTTGAGCATATTACTTTACCCATTTTTTAACTTCTTGTTACTTGCCAAGAAATGAATTGAAATCATTTTTAGGTGTAGGAAAGTATTTGTAGGTAAAGATGCATTGAACAAGTTATTAACCATTAAAGAAAAAACTGTTACAATAAACGGCTCATTCCTATTTGGTCCACAATCCAAATTACATAAACATGTCCAAATAGTTACATCGGATAAGCTCATTTCGGGGACACCCCTATTTAACATCCAAAAAGTACCATATGACACGACTCTCTAAATTCATGCAAGTAGCAGCACTCCCCTGTTCACAACCCTTGCTTTAAGATTAACCTAGATGACACCAAAAGTAAACAATTATGAGATTATCAAGTACAGCCAATAGACTTTATCCCTCCATCAGTAAAACCCAATGGTCCATAGTAGAGCTGGTATTAATTGCCTAGAACGGGAACACTAGTGGATTCCATCCAAAGAATTCACAACCATTTGCATGGCAGTTCGGCCATCCCAAAAACCTATGCCCAAGATTGTAATTAGTCCATGATGTCTATAGATTGTAATAAGTCCATGATGTCTATAGCTTTCCCTTTGTTCCACAATAACCCTCTAATTTCATATGCTACCATCTACAAAACTAGTGTTCAATAGTGTTATAATGGTTTTTCAAAATTTTTCTCAATCTTGAATCCATTGATGAATAGTCTTGATCGGAAGATATTTCGGTCCAAGTCCAATCACAATTCAAGATATGATCATGATGTTCAAGCACCAAGCATAACTTGTCTACAAATGGTCAAGAACTTACAAAACCAAGATATTTCTAAATTAGAGATAATATTAACATTAACCTATAATCAATTTAATCATAATCAAGAAGAAGAAACTATAATCCCTTTGAATTGAAATGGAAATCTATCCTAGAACCCAACCTTGGGTGCTTAGCTATCCATGAAAACTAATAAAAGCAAAATAATGATAAAGGAAAGACAATATAATGAAAATCAAATAGAAATCATTTGTAAACTTGAATTAAAATGCCATTAAAGTAAATGCTTAACAATTCATGAAGTAAATGATAAAAGGTCTAAAGCAATTAAGAGCAACTAATACAATGGAAACATAAATGGAACCTAACTATGGTAAAATTAAACTACTCCTAGAGAGAGACACTAAATTAACCTAAACCAGAGAGAAAATGATGGTGGAGAGAGAAAAAGAGAAGAGAGGAAGAGAGCCTCAAATAAGTTTTACTAGTTTAACCTAAAAAAATCTATGAAAAGACTAGAATACCCTCCTACAATAACTAAAATTACAAGTAAAAAATATTTGTCTCGGATAAGGGTTACTGATAGCCTTGTAGATGGGCTATCGATAGCTATCACGTACATGTTTTGCAGAAATGGACTGCAGAGTGAGGCTACCGATAGCCTTGTATTTGGGCTATCGGTAGTTGTGCTATTACTTCACTTTTCACTTCCCAAAAAGCTTTAAATATGATTTCTTTCTCCTCGATTGCACTTGAACTCCTTCCCAAGCATCAAGTTGAGGCTCCCAACTTGCTCAATCATCAAAGATAGCTATTTGCCTCTCTTTGAGCATCAAATTGATATGAAAAAACTACAAGGATGAAAATTAAGCACTAAAACAAAAACTATCTAAAAGGAAAAGTATGAACATTCATATATAATAAAAATTGACTATAAAATCATGTTTAGAATGTATAACTACATAGCAATCAAGGGATATGGAGATAGAGGTGTTTACTTTAGATGTTGGTGAGGATGATT
Source organism: Hamamelis virginiana (assembly GCA_017140935.1). Classification (NCBI taxonomy): domain Eukaryota; kingdom Viridiplantae; phylum Streptophyta; class Magnoliopsida; order Saxifragales; family Hamamelidaceae; genus Hamamelis; species Hamamelis virginiana. The sequence continues at coordinate 4,226 of JAESVK010000923.1, forward strand.
GGAGGGATCCAATTATTAGGAGATTAATGAATGCAGGCCAAAGATGTGATAAGAAAATCAGAGAATTGGCCCCAATCATTTTGTGATTTAATACTGGAGAGTTATTTAAAAAACAACTGAGGATGGTTTGTTGTTAAAATGCATTGGCAAAATAGAAGTCATGTTAATAATGGCTGGGGTGCATGAGGGCATTTGTGGTGCACACCAAGCAGGGATTAAAATGTGTTGGCTAATTTAGAGGTATGGGTACTATTGGCCAACCATTGTGAGAGACTGTATTAGTTTTGCCAAAGGATGTGAACATTGCCAAAGACATAGCCAAGTTCAACATATTCTAGCTACTGACTTAAGTTATATTATAAAACCATAGCCTTTTAGGAGATGGGCCATAGATGTGATAAGGAAATTTTACCCATCATCATCTGGCTTACATGGTTTTGTCACAGTGACTACTAATTATTTTACAAAATGGTTGGAAGCCAAACCCATAAATGTAGTTGATCAAGATGTAGTTATTAAATTCATTAAGGAGAATATTATGCATAGGCTTCCAGAAACCCTTAACACTGACCAAGCCAAAGCCTTTGTAGGTGATCAAGTTAGGACTTTTGCTAGGGAATATGGGATTAAATTGATGGCCATAGATGTGATAAGAAAATTTTACCTATCATCATCTGGCTTACATGGTTTTGTCATAGTGTCTACTGATTATTTTACAAAATGGGTGGAAGCCAAACCCATAAATGTAGTTGATCAAGATGTAGTTATTAAATTCATTGAGGATAATATTGTGCATAGGTTTAGGCTTCCGGAAACTATTGATACTGACCAAGCCAAAGCCTTTGTAGGTGATTAGGTTAGGACTTTTGCTAGGGAATATGTGATTAAATTGATCAATTCCACGCCTTATTATGCACAGGAAAATGGTTCAGTAGAGGCAGTCAATAAGAACTTGAAGAATATCCTAGCAAAGATGTTAAATGAAAATCCTAGGTCTTGGCATACTCACTTGTTAGAAGTGTTGTGAGCCTATAGGACTTCTTATAAAGAAAGCATTAGGACTCCTCGATATGCTCTTACATTTGGCTATCTTGCCGATGGATGTCACAATACCTTCATTAAGGGTAGCTTTATAAAATGAATTGCTACCTCAAGAGTATAGTGAGGTCATCATTTTGGAATTGGAAAATTTTACAGAGGAAAGAATGAGGACCTTAAATTCTATTGAAGTACAGAAGAAGAGAATGGCAAGGGCCTTCAATAAAAGAGTCAAATATAAGGCCTTTGCAGAGGAAGATCTAGTGTGGAAGGTTGTTTTGCCAATAGGTTCAAAAGATCTAAAGTTAGGTAAATGGTCTCTAACTTGGGAGGGACCATTTAAGGTCTTAAAGGTGATTCCAAAAGGAGTATATTCTATTGAGGAATTAACTACTAGCAAGGTGATAAAAGCAATTAATGGGCGATTCCTAAGAAAGTATTATCCTACCTTATGGGAATCTATCCAAAGTGGAGAATAAAATAGGTATAGGAGGGATCAAAAAGACTACTATCCACAGAAAGACAAGCAGAAGCAGTTCATGCAGACCTACCTAATTCAACTTTGCCTCACGCCCAAAACACACTAAACGAACCATTCCATACAACAAAACCCACAAATTCAATCACAACCATGTCTAAACATCCAACTAACACACATGCAATTACCCACAAAAATCCAGATGATCAAAACCAACCTTATAGCCACCACAAAACATACCCAGACATTCCAAACCACATCCCAAAATAAGCCAATGTTCCAAAATCACAAATTGAAACCTACCCAAACACCAAATACCACCAACCAAAACATCCAAAAACAACCACAACCTTCACCACACAGCAACAAGATAAACCAAATGTCCAAACCATTATTGGGTTTTATTGCTAAATATTCTATCTAGACCATTTTTAAATGTACTCTGGATGTGTAAAGTGTGTGAGGAATTAGAACCAAGGATATGGACGATATGAACCCTAAATCTCAGCTCATTTCTTTTATTGTTTAAATATTCAACAATTTTGTGCATTGAGCACAACCAACTCTCAAATCAACACCCATTGGATTTTTCTTTATTTTTCTCATTTTTGAACAAAATCAAAAGGATTTCAAGTCTTTGTCGAATTTCTATCTCTGAGGACAATGACCATGGGACTCCATGCATGTACTATACTTGACAACCATCATACGCTTGGGATAAATATCATTACAAATCTAGCAGTCAAGCACTGCCCAAACACCAAATACCACCAACCAAAACATCCAAAAACAACCACAACCATCACCACGCAGCAACAAGATAAACCAAATGTCCAAACCAAACCAACCAGCTGAGAAGAGAAAGGGAAGGAGAAATGAATTATTTTTTAAATTACTATTCATAGAGCAGGAAGAGAATGATTAGTGGTCTTGATCCATGTAGGGATCGTGGAAGCATTCTATCATAGCTTCATCAGTCTGTTTTCTTCAACCTTGGCTTTGATACAATTATCTTCCCAGACCAGCACATCCATAGCAGAGCCTCCACAGTCTTTTCTCATTTTCTTGGCACATTTTCCTACGTATCAGAGGCTTTCAGAGAAGACCTTATTGCAACATTTTTTTCAGCCAAGAGTTGTTCTTTGTTAACCAACTCAATTTGAAGAGCCTCAATTTGTTAATAGAAGGTGGTAATGTCTGCAAATAAGTTGTTGGCTTCCACCTTGGCTGAAGTTTCATTGGTTTTGAAAACCTTCACATCTGCAAGAGTACTATCCAGCTCAGCTTTCCTCCTCTTGTGAGCTTCCAACAACGCTTCAAATGTAGCTCTTTTATCCGCGTGAGCTTGAAATTTTTGAACCAGGTCTTCAACTCTAGCAATGTAAGCATAAATAAGGTTGATATGGACATAGTAGTTTGGGTATTTGATAAGGGTTTGATAATCCTTCATCAATTTCTTGGCCATATCTGGCGTCATAATATCCAGACTTATCTTTGAGAGCTCTATGAAACGGTTCTTAGCTTGCTCGGCCTCAAGGATTGTAGGGACATAATCATTGGGGTTTGCAATGGGAGGAATTACTTATTGATCTTCTCCCTCAAATTTCACGGCAGCCCAAGCTTCCAGGTTATTAGGTATCTCAGAAAGCTCTACCAGACGCTCAGGATCAACCATTATTGATGTGGCAGTGAACTTTTCTCTGGAGATGTAAGAGGAGTGGAGCTAATGGCAGACTTTCTGGTGGGAGGACTTAAATTAGGATCTGCAAATGGTTTAGAAGGCTCACTATCTTCTCCAGACAGGTCTACTTGAGTTGACTATTAAGAAGATCTAGACCAGTTCTTCACCCTTTGAGACTTTTTGGGGACAGCCTCAGTGTGGGAGAATACCTTCTTTCTTTTGACTGGAAATTTCTTAATAGGGGAAGCCTTTTTTTTTTCCATTTGTCTGTCAAGGAGCTGAGATTGGGTCACTGTTGCAAAAGAAATTAGAATTTCACAGAAGAATTAGATGTGGTGATATTCATGTATAAAAGGAGTAAGTTAAGACTTTCCAAGGAAACCTTTATGACGAAAGCCCTTATTGCATAAAAGTTTCCACGTCATAACGCAATTCAGGATAAGGAATAAAGTAGAAGAATGGAGATTCAGGGACTCAAGAACCAAACTCTTGTTTCTCCTTAACCCATTTGAAGTAACAAGCCGCTCTGCGCTTTTCCATTAAGAGTTTTTGAGTGGCTTGACAGTAAAATGTGTCAAACATATGTATGTGACCTTTTGTGCTTAAAGAAAATACCTAATTTTGAAGCTTTAGGGGTGGAACCAGGAATGACTAGGGATGTCAACGGGGCGGGTTTATCCGGGTACCCGCCCCGCCCCTATTGGGAATGGTTTGGGGTCATCCTAATAGGGTTAGGGGCGGGTTTGGGATTTTTTTTGAAAACCCTATAGGGTTTGGGATGAGGGCTTAAAAACCCGCCCCGCCCCAATTATATATGTTTATGTATTTTTATTATATTTATTTTATAGGTATTATACAATTAAGTTTCTCCTTAATAAAATGAAATTTCAATGATGCCCCTTAAGGGGTTTAATTTATTTTACTCTTAGAAGTAACAATTATCTTTAATGTTCATCGATGTATTTTGTAATTTATTTAAGTATTGAGAAAATTGAGAAAAGTAGAAAGAAAATAGTAAATGGAACGGGACGGTAATGGGATGGGGTCTTTTAATTGGGACGGGAATGGGATTCCAAATCCTGACCCGTCATAGGATTGGGACGGGAATGGGATGGAGTTTTCTTAAATGGGACGGAGTTGGGAAAGGGATGACCCATCCCAAACCCGCCCCGTTGACATCCCTAGGAATGACAACCACTGGAAGTTTCTTTGCATTTATAGGAGGGGTTGAAAAAGTATGAAGCTTTTTCAAAAGAGACTGCAAGTCTATGGAAGCTACATACTTGTTGAAGGCTTCACTCCACCATGTTCTGAAGCTCTTAGTAGAAGAAGGATTGTTTGGAATGAATTCCAATGAGATTGAGGCCAATCTGCTTTCATACAGGGAGTGAGGGCAATTTCAACATCCGGTTCAAAGATTACTCTAGAAGTGGGAGAATCATTCATGGAGTAGATAAAAAGTGGAACAGGAAGGCCTTAACAGAAGCCAAACTGCCTGCAAATCAAATTGGCTGGATAAATTTCCACACCTATTTTATTGTTAATGTACTCAAAGTTACTAGCAAAGTGGATGTCTCTCACCATTAAGTAAGAACCCCAATTTTTTGCTTTGTTCTTCTACAATTGGAGGTAGGAAGGGAGAAGGTTGAATGAACCATTCCAAGCCAAATTGACGAGACCTAAAGGGGAAAAAGAAGTAATCTTCTTTGGTGCAATGAAGGAGAAAGATTTCAGTTGGAAGTGAGCACTGAACCATTTGGTGCAATAAGTTTGGTAAGATCTGGGAACGAAAGGGAAGATGAAAATCTCTTTGAAGTATTCATAGAGCCGACACTGAAAGAGTCATGAAGGACCACCAGAAGGGGAGAGAGAATATTTTACAAGAGTACTAAGGCCTCTGTACAAATGACCTAAGACATAAGGAGCAAGAGCTAGCTTATGACCTGAAGCCAAGGCCATGGTAATACGATGATACTCTTGAGTCATTTGACTAGAAGAACAGCAAAGGCAAACCTACAGAGCCACATCAACAAAAATGCAGTTTTGCATGGAGATCTCATCAAAGGTATAACACTCTAACTAGATATAGTTAGACCAAGTGAATGTGGCTTTCTTGAAGTCAAAAGAAGGCCTAAAAGCAGCGCTAGGAATCTCACCTATGGCTGGAAGACCAGTGAGGGCACAAACATCAATCACAGAAGGGACATAAGGCCACAAGGAAACATAAAGACATTGTGGGATCCACTCCAAAAATACATTGCAACAGCAAGTAGGTTATAATTTATCTCATATGCGAGTTTGCACAACTACAGGTGATCATAGAAAGGAGTATATGGCCCTAGGTCCTCTGGGAAAGAAGAAGTATTGAAGATTGGACCAATGTGACAAGATGGAGACAATACTTGTTTAGAGATGTCGTTGGAAAGACTATCCAAGATGATTTGAGACTTTCCATGGCTGTGGAAGTTTATAGAACAGTGAGAAGATGAAGATAGTAATAGAAACAGAAGGAAAAAAAAAAAAAGAAGAGTGGTCTTCTACGTGATTTGATCGATGACTCTTAATGTCAAGTATGGAGTGTTTATGGGGAAATAGAAATTTTGGGAGATGAGAAGGCGCTGCTGACGGTTAATTAAAACAATTTAAAAATTAAAAAGCGATTAAGATATAGTAGAGAGGATAGGGACATGTTTGGATACTAAAAATATTTGCAATGAGTTATGAATGAAGAAATATCCAAAGCCAAATAAAGCATGTCATGGGAACAATTATTTAAAGATGAAGATAGTAATGATGACTGATACAAGCTATGGGAAGATGACACGTGATAGAGCTTTTTAAATTTTAATTTGAAAATTATAAAGGTTAGATTGTCTCATTTAAAAGAAAAGCTTTTTTGATTTTAATTTAGCACAATGCTGAATAAAATATAAAAAATGGGCAAAGTGTTCACACCAAAATTAGCCATCAATTGCGAAATGGACATGTGGCTAAGTAATTAGTGAAGTATTGAGACAAAAGCTAGAGAAATTGTGTTTTAGCTGAAACACAATAGCTATTTGCACGTGGAAAGAAAGTAGCTGAGGCAAAATGGGAAATTACAGGTGGCAACATCAGGAATGAAACCAAGATGAGGAATAATTCTGCATGTGATACTAAGATGAGATTAAGGGATGGATGTCATAACGGTTAGTTATCTTGAGCTAGATCAAAGGAGTTGTGGTAGTGTATGTTGTGAAGATTTTGGCTCAGATTTGGCCACAATCAAGATGTACACCAACTCTGTTGAGGGTGGAGACAAATACTCACCCAAGTCAACAACAGCCACCTACCTTTTCAAGGATGGCACCAAAGTCCAGGGAGGAAGACTCTGGCAGGAGACAAGTTATGGGCTGAAGACATCAGCCGAGATACAACCATAGAGGGTGGCCACCGACTGACTGCCTGCTGGTGGCTTGCCAGTGGGCTTGCTCCTGACTTTGCCTCCCCATCCCAGCTATAAATAGAGCATGGGATGTGTGGGCAGAGTAAGGCTGAAGAGAGTGAAATGAGTGCATAAAGTGTGCAGAAAACAGAGAGAGTGTACAGAGCAGAGAGAAAAAAACAGAGAGTGTTTGAGAGAATAGTGTTCTCCACTTTGTTGTATTTGTAATTTTCTCTCCATATAGTGAATCCGCTGCCCCATGGACGTATGCAATTGCCGAACCACGTAAATTATGTGTGTCCCTCATTTTTGTGTGTTTGGATTTCCCTCTGGCCTCCTGGGGCACAACAATTGGTATCATAGCCAAACACAGGCGAATTTCGATTTTTGCCTAGAAATCAAAGTTGTCAAAAATCAATTTTGAGCACACAGGGAGAAAGTACTCGTCGAGACGATTCCAACGCCACCGGAATTTTTGAAATCGGAGTTCAGACGAACCCGAAATTTGCAGTCAAGTTTCTCTCTTCAGAAGTAAACGGTGACTGGTTTGTCACGCGCGGCCCACGCACCAATTGTCTTCTCAACCCGACAGCCCGGCCCATAACCAGCCAGCCAACCCGACCCGAGACCCGCTCCAAGACCCATGGCATGTCAGCACTTGCATCACACTGACATCAGCGACCGTTGACCGTGCCCGGCCCGCTTTGACCGATTCAGACCCAGGACCAGTGTTGACTCGACCGTAGATTCAGACCCAGCCCGGCCCGTGCCACATCATCGTTGACCAGCAGAGTTGACCTTTGACCAGTCAACCAATTGACTTTAACCAAAAAGAAAAATTTTCTCTTCAGTCTATCCCAAGGTTTTTCGACGTTCCGGACGCAACTGTGCACTCCGTTTGTTCAGATTCGGACTCAAAAGTTGGGGTAAAATCTTTAAGAGCCCCGAATTTGCCTTGTAACAAGCTTTTTCGAGCGTCGGTTATTACCTGTGGTGGAGATAATGGCAAAAAGTTCTGGTTTTACAATTGAAGCTTTTAATGGCAACAATGACTTCACTTTGTGGCAACAAAGGGTGAAGAATATTCTTACAAGAGAAGGACTTGTTAAAGCTCTCAAGGATAAGTTGGAGAAGCCAGAAAAATTGAAGGAT
>JAESVK010000923.1:46998-63543 GCA_017140935.1 Hamamelis virginiana
ATATATATATATATATATATATATATATATATATATATATCATTTTAATTATCATTCTAATTAATTGAAAAATGAAGGTTGAAGGAGAGGTATGCTCTTTTATTAGCAACACAAGATTCTGAGTATGTGAAAAAGGTTCATGGTGGGTACTTTAATGTGTTCCTTTCAGCTTTGGGGAAGAATGGAAAAGATGGGATTTATTTAGGGTTGTTGAGTGAGGGTTACTTGGCACTGACTATTGGATCCATACAGCAGTCCTTATGATGCTTATGACAATGACTATTGATCCTCAAACTTTGCTTGTTCTTGCAACCCTCTCTCTTCCTCATTTTCTCTCTATATCTATAGCTCTGCACCCCGTTAAACTAAAAATCTAGAAAGAGAAATTCCTCCTCCCTTTTTCCCTTTCTTTTCCATTCATTCACCTTTCAATCTCTCTTTCTTCTATATGCACTTCTGCCCTAAAATTTTATCAGTTGTTGATTTCCTATCATCACATATGGCGATTTAATGAAGGAATTAAACCATTGTGATCTTTTTTTCTTTTTTTTTTCTTTTTTTGGAAAAAAAAATGGGACTTTTTTGTTAGGGGATCTATAAGAACGACGAGAAAAGAGACATGATGGGAGACTGTAGATAGAGGTAGAGAAAAAGAGGGGATTGAAGATGGGGGTGTGGAGAAATGAATGGGAATAGGAAGAAAAAGGGTCGACCGAGAAGAGAATAAGCGAACATCGTTATGGCCGTTGGTCATTAAATTGCAAGAGTAGTCATTAAAACGCAAGAGTGAGGGTTGTTTTGCTGCCTTGCAAAACTTCAGCCATTGGATGCATTCTTGAATGATGTGGCGCCATCTTGTTGCAACCCAAGTGAACCCAAGTAATTTATTCCCAAGCAGAGGATCCGGGTTGATAAACTTAGCATAGGAGTGGGCTTAAAGTAATGCAAACGGACGCCGCCCCTCGACAAAAAGGCGTACGAGGCCTTACAAGCCCACCTGAATACCCGCCCATTAAGAAACAAGAAACTAAGAAAGTGAGAAACGGTAACCAGACAACCGAGGTCAGATTAACCACAGATCTAACTTGAGTTAGGCGGTGGGGACGATATATCAACACAAAAACTGTGTTCATTCCGATTTTACTCTCCCTGGAATCATCAACCCTAATTTGTGTCGCACAGAACATTAATTTCTCAGCAGCTTGCAGTATTCTTGTTCATGCTCACTGGTTCGAATCCGTATCACCATCGATCCGTTTGGAGCTTGCAGTATTCTTGTTCATGCTCACTGGTTCGAATCCGTATCACCATCAATCCGATCCAAACGGCACTGTGGGTGAATTTCGAGATCTGCGACGGTACGTTTTCTATCTCTTCTCAATGATTTATCGGCGAAACCCCGGCAAGTGGATTTTTGGGTTTAATCTCTAGATTCATGATGATTTTTACTTTGATATTTATGTGCAAATCTTTACATATAGGGTAGATCTAAGATATAGAAAACATATGAGGTCGTTTGTCAGGCGTTTTTTTCTTTTCTTCTTCCTTATGGTCTGAATTAGGTGCTGGACTCCGATCTATTCTTCATCTCCTGACATTTGATGCATTTTGTTCAATTTTCTGATCCTCTTTTTATATAAATTTGGTTTGAACTCGATACAGTTGATACGCATTTAGTGCGTTTGCAGCTTTTTGAATTTGTGTAGTTCAATCAATAGATCTCTATTATAAGAGTTGAAAACAAATTATCGTTTGTTATGTAACTTCTTATGCATTCTCCAGTATTATGATTATATTTTTCAAAGCCCTGATACCCTTATCTGAAGTTGGAAAATCAATTTACTTAAATTGACAATAGAAGTTCATCTTGTGCAGGTTGGATGTCAAATGTGTCTGTTATAGTAGCTTAGATCAAGCAGAGTTTCAAAGATCTGCTCTGTGTTCCCTCTTTTTCCATCGATCCAATGTCTTCCTCATCGATTGCAAAAATGTACTGGGCTTTCCTCTCCACGGTTCTCTTTTTGCATGCTTGCAATGGATTCTATCTGCCGGGTAGCTACATGCACACATACTCGACAGGTCAGCCAATATTTGCTAAAGTCAATTCTTTGACATCTATTGAAACTGAGCTTCCCTTCAGTTACTATAGTCTCCCTTACTGCAAACCCCCTGAAGGAGTAAAGAAAAGTGCTGAGAATCTTGGAGAACTCCTTATGGGAGATCAGATTGACAACTCCCCTTACCGTTTCCAAATGAACCACAATGAGACTGTTTACCTATGCACTACAAAGCCCTTAAGCGAGCATGAGGTGAAGCTTTTGAAACAAAGAACTCGTGATCTGTATCAAGTAAATATGATTCTTGATAACTTGCCTGCGATGAGGTTTGCTAACCAAAATGGGGTTAACATTCAATGGACTGGGTTTCCTGTTGGGTATACATCACCCCAAAGCAATGAAGATTACATCATCAATCACCTCAAGTTCATGGTTTTGGTTCATGAGTATGAAGGGAGTGGTGTGGAGATAATCGGTACTGGGGAGGAAGGTATGGGCGTAATTTCGGAAGCTGATAAGAAGAAAGCATCTGGGTTCGAGATAGTTGGTTTTGAGGTCTTCCCTTGCAGTGTTAAATATGACCCTGAAGTTATGTTAAAACTTAACAGGTATGACAATATCACATCCGTAAACTGCCCATCTGAGCTTGACAAGTCTCAGATAATAAGGGAGCAAGAAAGAGTATCATTTACTTATGAGGTTGAATTTGTGAAAAGCAACATTAGATGGCCATCTCGATGGGATGCTTATTTGAAGATGGAAGGTGCCCGTGTCCACTGGTTCTCAATTCTAAATTCACTAATGGTTATCTTTTTTCTAGCTGGTATTGTTTTTGTTATTTTTTTAAGGACAGTGAGAAGGGATTTAACAAGGTATGAGGAATTGGACAAAGAAGCTCAAGCACAGATGAATGAGGAGCTTTCTGGGTGGAAGCTTGTTGTGGGTGATGTGTTTAGAGAACCAAATTGCTCAAAGCTACTTTGTGTAATGGTTGGAGATGGGGTTCAGATTGCAGGGATGGCAGTGGTCACTATTGTTTTTGCTGCCTTTGGTTTTATGTCGCCAGCTTCACGAGGAATGTTACTGACAGGAATGATCATTCTTTATCTTTTCCTTGGGATTGCTGCCGGGTATGTTGGCGTACGTTTGTGGAGAACTATCAAGGGAACTTCAGAAGGGTGGAGGTCGGTTTCCTGGTCTGTTGCATGTTTCTTTCCTGGAATCGTCTTTGTTATTCTTACTTCATTAAATTTCATACTTTGGGGCAGCAAGAGCACCGGCGCTATTCCCATTTCTTTGTATTTTGTGCTCTTGTCACTCTGGTTTTGCATTTCGGTGCCACTCACCCTCTTGGGAGGATTATTAGGTACACGAGCTGAACCTATTCAATATCCTGTGCGAACAAACCAGATCCCTAGAGAAATCCCTGCACGCAAATATCCGTCATGGCTTCTTGTTCTCGGTGCTGGGACCCTTCCATTTGGTACCCTCTTCATTGAACTTTTTTTCATCCTTTCTAGCATCTGGCTTGGGAGGTTTTATTATGTGTTTGGGTTCCTGCTTGTTGTACTTTTATTACTGGTTATTGTTTGTGCTGAAGTGTCTGTTGTCCTCACCTACATGCATCTATGTGTGGAGGATTGGAGGTGGTGGTGGAAAGCTTTCTTTGCATCTGGTTCAGTTGCTCTTTATGTGTTCCTGTACTCCATCAATTACTTGGTTTTTGACCTACAGAGTTTGAGTGGACCTGTGTCGGCTATACTTTATCTTGGCTATTCATTAATCATGGCAATCGCAATCATGTTGTCTACTGGCACCATCGGCTTCCTCATGTCCTTCTACTTTGTTCATTATCTTTTCTCATCGGTAAAAATTGACTAAAAGTTACCTTTGGTAATCTTCACTGACAAGTTGAAGATTCCTGGTATGTAGAAGGAAAAAGTTTTCTTGGTTCAACTATTTTGCTTTTTACTATATTCCTGTGGTAGCTGATCATGTTGCACTGTTTCGGGAGGCTCTATGATGAGTTGCTGATTGCAATGAAGGCCTGTTATATTTTCACTTCTTCTTGAGGTTATAGAGGACTGATAGTTCTAAAAGTGTGATTTTGCTGTTCCATTCTCTCTTGTTTTTTTTCATGCACTGGGAAACTAGATTTGAACTCCATTTGGATCACATGTTATGAAAAGTTGTAATTGCTTGGACTATATAGTTTCTATCATTGTATTATCTTTCATTTTAACATTGAAAAGAAATGTAGGTTACATGTTCGCCGTTTTCTTCTTCACTCTAGCTGCCAACCTGGTAATTGCTTCAAATATTCTCCCCTCACTTCAAAAAATAGTGGAAATCTATTTCATGAGTTAGTTTTTTGTTGGCATGCATCTTTAGCCGCTTGCATGTGAGGTGTTTGCACTTGGGTCTTGAATTCAGAGTGTGGATGATACTTTATTGGCCGAAGTTGCGGAATGCAAGGATTTCTATACTCCCCCATTTCTTGGGAAATTATAGATTGATCCCATGTACTATCAGTTGTGACACTCACATTGAACTATCAATTTGTAGCAGATTGCATCCTACCATCAGCTAATTGGACTTCCGTTTAACGAAAAGAAATCACTTTTGTTCACATGAAGGTATGTTGGTAGGAAAATACTTTCACGTGAATGCACGTAACTTTCTATCAGGTTAAACTAACGTCTGATTAGCAAACGGAAGGGTACAATCTGTTGCAAATTCATAGTACAGAGGGTCAATGTGTCACAAACTTACAATTGATAGTTCAAGAGTGCAAAGTATTTTGGGATCAATGTGTCGCTGAAAGTTCGCTGATAGTACATGGGTCAATTAGTAATTTCCCTCATCTTTCTTGTGTGTTTGAGAACTATCGATGATCTAGTAACCTCGGCAACACAATTATCTTAAGACATTCTATTCCACCATCAATTCCCGTGCATGTGTGTGTGTTGTGTTTGTTTGTCCTTGGGTTTTTTAGTTTTTACTGACCTACTCCTGCAAACATTGCTTTCCTAGTATTTAATTTTGTTTTTTAACCCTGATGGAGTGGATCATCATTCGGCTACAATACTCACATAGGACAATTGTCGCAGTTAAAACTCAGTAAGTTACCACTAAGGGCCCGTTTGGTTGCCTGTAATCATCAGGCCTGTATTGTGTAATCACATTACATTACAGAGTAGAATTCTGTTTGGCTATGCCAAAAGCCCTGTAATGTGGAAATCTGCAATGTAATTGGAATACCCAATGCAATGTAATGTGAATGCAGAGGAAAACGTGGTATTCTTGAAGTGATTCCGGGTAATGGGTTTAATGAAAATCAATAATGTTCAGCGTGCCTTTTATTTTGAACATCAGACGATTTATATGATGGTCATATCCCACTAGCCAAGTGTGCCCCTCGTACGCCGACTGCAATCGAACCCGACGACAAATTCTACCCAAATCCTTCCGACGATGAACCACCAGAAGCCCCCGAAGATTCCGGCCATGGCGTGCTATGGAATTTAGTGCAGAGGTGGTCAGTGGCAGAGGAGAAGAAGAATAAGAAAAAAAAAAAGGGGAAAATACACTTTGCCACCCCTGTACTTTAGTCCAAAAACACTTTGCACCCCTGCACTTTAAAAGTGAACAATTAGCCCCCTGTACTTTCAAACTTTTGCAGTTTGCACCCTTCTGTTAGTAGGCCGTCCATATACTTAACGGAAAAGTTGTCAGGTGAACTTTTTTTGCATGTGAAATGACTAAAATACCCTTATTTTAATTTAAACAATAAATGACCAAGTTGGTGAAGCATTTAGGTTTGACCCGACCCAAAAGTATCCACCTTCTTGTTTATAGCAGCATAAATCATTGAAATCCCTCTCTCCGGACTTCCCGCCATCGCTTCCAATGCTTCACCTGTTGTTATTGCACTCAAATAACTGACCTTTGGATTACAAATAACTCCCAGAATTGAGTGTAAAAGAATTTAATTTTCTTAGCCTTGCTAAAAATTGCCACAAAATGTCCAACGAACTGAAACTGTGATGACATCCCAGAGCTCTGAAAGAGTGAATTTAGAAAGCCAACAACAAACAGCAAGAACACTTGTTGAATAAGAAAGACAAGACTTAGATTAAAAAAAAAATCAATTTCCAGTGGTATTGCTAAGCCATAAGATTTAATAATATATATATATATATCTCACGGTTGTTTTGGGTTGTGTTTCTAGCAGAAAGTAGTGTTGAAACTCAATTTACATTATGACAAAACCAAGCAGAGGGCCATAAGATAGTTTTTGGCTTTTCAGGTATTCAACTAATTAGATTTTTTATTATAACTCTTTTTTTGGATAATTAGATTTTTTATTATAACTCTACCTTACCCTCTGTTTGATTATTGAGAAAACCCAGTAAAAATCGTGAGAAAACCCAGTAAAACTTGCCTCAACTAACCCAGAAAACCCAATAAAGGCTGGGGATTTTTATATTAATTCCATGGTCCCAAACAATGAAATAATAGAGACTAAATAATTTGTTATATTTCTTATACTTCCCAAGCAACCAAACCGTTATTGAATTGAAATTAAGTAAACTAAAATCTAGAAAGATGAAAAATTCACAACAATTAAATTTTGTAGGGGTTGATTCAGTCTCCATGGACATGAAAGACCAGAAATTGACAGTGACATGAGACATCGATCCGGTGATTGTAGTGACAAAATTGAGAAAGCTGTGTCACGGAGATGGTCTCTGTTGGAGCAGCAAAAGAAGAGAAGAAGAATGAGCCGAAGCCAAAAGAGAAGAAATATTCTAAAGATGGGATGCTTGAGTTTTGGAAGGCCTACCAGTACCATTCTTTAAATTCATTCAACAATCCCTAGAACCACAATCCAACAAGAAGAAGAAAAATTCCTCTTCTTCATACGCTCAAAATCTTGATGATGATGACGACGATGAAGACATTCGAACTCCAGTTTGCAAAAAACCTAGGAAGATTGATGAAAGCGAAAAGCGATTGCGCCGTATCAAAAATAAAAATCGTGAAAGGCTTTCAATGATCGTGACCTTTCAATGGCTTCTTCGTTGATATCTCTACCGTCACCTCTCTCCCCGTCATTGTCGTCGCCGACGACTCCACCCCCACCATCAATCTCACACCAGTGGATCTGCGCTGACCTCAATCGCGATTTAAGGCATCAAAGACAACCCAACCTCTATCGTGAATTTGGGGATTTAGGGTGTTTTTTTTTTTTTCCTAAACCCATATGGGTATATCAGTAACCCGACAACCCGACCCAGTTTTGTGCCCGGTTATACATTGAATTTACAAAGGGTAAATTCGTAATCTACTCACATTTTTAAACGCCGTATGCCCCTATGCGAAAGTTTGAAAGTACAGGGGGCTGATTGTTCACTTTTAAAGTGCAAGGGTGCAAAGTATATTTTCCCAAAAAAAAAAAAAAAGAGGAAAAAAAAAAAAAAAGAAAAAAAAAAAATAAAAAGAAAGAAGGAAGAGTGCACAAAGATGGTCTGCGGCAGAGGAGAAGAAGAAAAAAAAAAGAGGAAGAAGAGAAAGAAGGAAGATGAAGAAAAAGAAGGAAGAAGGAGTGCACAGAGGCGGTCTATGGCAGAGGAGGAGAAGAAAAAAAAAAGAGGAAGAAGGAGTGCAGAGCGGTCTGCGACAGAGGAGGAGGAGGAGAAGAAGAAGAAAGAAGAAAATTGAGGACCTGAGGCGATGGGTTATATATATATATATATATATATATATATTTATAATAAAGGCTTTCTTGACTATATTTAAATATCAATTAATTTGATCAATTGACTTGGATATTTAATTTCACAAAATTGACCGTTGGATTAGATGTTCATCCTCTCTGTGTCATGCCTGTAAAAAAGCACAGTGATCCGACGGTTGATTTTTGAAAAAATTATCGTTAAATAAATGGTGATATTTTGAAAAACAAATCCATGATGAGGGTATTATGGTCAAATGTTAAGAATTGAGAATTACATTACATACCTATCCAAACACTAGCCATGTAATTGTGTGGGTATATGATTCTACATTTCCAACATATCCAAACATGTGGAGGGTAATCACATTACAGATTCCCGTTCCCCCATAATGTGATTCACCCGTAATCACATTACATTATATTCCATTACGGTCAACCAAATGGTACCTAAAAGTTTTAGTGGCGATATTTTTGTTGCCACTAGGCCGAAGCAAATAGTATCGCCACTAATATATTATTGGATGGGTTTTTTTATTGGACAATTTTCATGAATAATCCTAAGTTTCCAAAATATTACGCCTACAAACCCGATCCAAAACTAATTACGGATATACACCTATTTACTGTTTTTTTGGATGAAATTACCCTTAAAATTGAAGTTTGACCAATTTGTACAGAATCCCCAATTTTATGTATAATCCCCAAAAATAAACAGAATCCTCAATCCCCAATTTATCTAATAATCACCAATATTGTTAAGAATCCCCAATCCACTTTATGTCACGTCAACATTTAATGCTAGTCATTCAATGTCCCATGAATTTTTTGTACAGGATCCTCAATTTTATGTATAATCCTAAAAAATAAACATAATCCACAATCCTTAATTTATCTAATAATCACCAATATTGTTAAAAATCTCCAATCCACTTTATGTTACGCTAGCATTTAATGCAGGTCATTCAATGTACCCCCGAATTTTTTGTACAGAATCCCCAATTTTATGTATAATCCCCAAAAATAAACAGAATCCCCAATCTCTAATTTATCTAATAATCACCAATATTGTTAAGAATTCTCAATCCACTTTATGTCACGTCAACATCATGTATGTCATTCATTCAGTTTGCCTTTTCCAAGAACATCAAATCAATCAAATATTGTCTACTCTATTTTGGCATTCTTAGCAATATTGGGGATTGATGATTATTTATAATTCTGGTGATCCTTTGTATTATTGGGGATTGGGGATTATACACAAAATTGGGGATTGTGTTGATTATTGGTGACTCTTCAATTTTTTTTAATTCATCTGTACAAAAATTTTAACCATTTCAATGGTCAAATTGTAAATACCCATATGAGTGGAGGGTATTTATGTCCTAAAAAAATATTTGCGTAATTAGTTTTGGATCGGGTTTGTAGGCATAATATTTTGGAAACTTAGAATTATTCATGGATAAATTGCCCTTTCTTATTATACATATGAACTTGCAAATATATCATAAATATTTGATCACTAAATATTAAAACGTAATCTCAAATTCAATATATACATATATGTGTGTGTGTGAAACACACCATAAAAAGCAAAAATATCCATGTATATAACAAAATGTCAATGATCTGTTTGTGTAAAAAACATCATCCTAAACATCAAAACTGTTAACAAAAATTCATTGATCTTCGGACTTCAACATCACATGTGCCTGCAAACAAAATAAATGAAAAATGATTAGTTTAATATATGTATAAAAAAATAAAATAAAATAGGAAAGAACATTTTGTCATTGAGTTAAGGTGCATCCATCAATTGTTATTGGACTATAGCAGCCTGTGGTAAACAGCCTAAAAGTAAC
This sequence comes from Hamamelis virginiana, assembly GCA_017140935.1. NCBI lineage: Eukaryota > Viridiplantae > Streptophyta > Magnoliopsida > Saxifragales > Hamamelidaceae > Hamamelis > Hamamelis virginiana. Next base: position 56,655 of record JAESVK010000923.1, read on the forward strand.
TTTATTGATGTTATCTGCTAAACAGAGACAATTTGTCATTGTTGGAGTTGATTTCCAAGAAACTGATTTTGTGACAGATTCTACATTTTGGGCATGCAATAAAGAAAATGTGACAATTTTATTCGACAACAAATCCAGATTTCATCTTCACATGAAGTAGACCATGATGTTACCCAACCCCCCAATAGGGCAATTCAACTGACAAAAAATCCAGGTAATTGAGAAGAAATGAGTCAAATGACAAGTGAATTGAACCTCCTGCGGAAGCACCCCCAATTATACATTCCCCATCCTGCACAAAAGAAACAAAGGAAATGAAAATTTATATTGCAATTTTCTATAAATTTTGGACTCGGTACATAAATCGCTATGTTTTCACAATATTCTGGAAAGTAATCTGGTTACAAATTGAAACCACCCAAAGTCGAATTTGTACACGAGAGAGGGAAAAAAAGGTTAACATCCGGAGAACATTAGGTTCTGTTTGGATCTCGAAAGAAATGAAGGAAAGAGAAGTAAAACACTTAAGACTGCTAAAGAAGGGAATTCATTTATTAGCAATTTTTAACATTTTTCTTTCCTTTATGGGAGAAGTATGTAAATACTAATTGCAGCATGTCTCCTTCCGGTACATAGGGATGGCAAAACATTTGTTAAGAAGTGCATAAAAATGTTTTACTAAATTATTGCCACATTTTCAGCAGGTTGAATACACAGCAGGTTATGATCTAACACTCTAACCAAAGGTCCATCGGGAGAGTACTCCTCAGTCAACAAAAAAGAAAAATACACAGCCCATCAAAACCATGATGCAGCAAGCTATGAATCATTACCGTATGAACATAGAGAGAGGTTTGGTGCTCAACATACCTTGTTAAGGACAATCTCCTCATATTCTGCATAGAATATCACTTAATTATATGTTATAGATATAGAAACTGCTCGAGATTCCACATGTGTTTGACATTTGAAAATTCAAAGAAAGAGAACAAACAAAAGCAATGAAAGTTTCCTTCCAATAATGCAGCTGTTTTCATAGAATAGAAATATTTTGGATGGGGGATGAGTGAGCTACAAAATCTATGAAAATAGGGGAGAGAGGGGCTGGTTCTTACCATAAATTAAAGAAGAGAAGGTCTGTAAGAGCATTACAGTAACCATGTTAAGCCTAAACTTGCTTTCCTAGCATATACATTACCTACATTGGGCACTTTACTACGCGACCAGAAGTTCAGCTTTAAGAGCATTATAGGAAGGTACATGAAGAGCAAAATAGGACCCAATTAATTTCAAGTTTTTTTCGGCAGATAAACAGCAAGCAATATCCTTGGGAAATAATACAAATAACCAAATGGCAGCATTCAAATATTTAGTTATATTTCTTGTGATAAGTACCGCCCTTGTAGCCATTAGGGCCCGGCTCCGAGGCAATGCGAGCAATGTGCTCGCCTTGGGCCCCCAATTTTATTTGAAAAACAAGAGCCCCCTTGTCCCATGCTACTATTCTAACCATATGATGAATTTTATTTTATTTTTTTAAAATGTAATAAGGGCCCTTCTCTCATAAAAGCACATGGCATCTAACCGAAAAAACAAATTGTTAATGTAATTGGACTATCATTCTCTGATAAAAAAAAAAACAAGTGGGGCTCAAAAGAAAAAAATAAATAATTTTATAGTTATATATCCATAAGTCTCTCACATAAGCATTTTATACCACTAAGTCTCTTTTCCTGTATTTTTTCATCAATTTATTATTGTTATTATTACAAACTCAAATGGCCAAAAAAATAACTTATGAGATATGAGATATTGAGATGTTATTTTGTAATTGATGAAGATAGTGATATTGGTTTGGTTATGTTATTTAGCATTTGTTTTTTATTGTTGCGTTTTCTTTTAGTTTATGGTTTTAGTAATGATATATGCCTTCAAATTTTGTGAGATTACTAAGTAAAGCAAATAAAATAAAATAAAATAGTATGCAGTTTAATGCATTACATGCAAAAATAAAAAATAAAAAATTATGTCAGTATTTAGTAGGGCCTTGGTTTAGGAGTTTGCTTTGGGCCTCCCAAACCTCGGGGCTAGCCCTAATAGTCATTGTGTTTTCTCTCTCCTAAAGGGGTGTTTAAGGATTTGCAACACCTTAGAGACCTATATATAGCTTTCATTTTCTACAAAATCTGGGACAACCATATCAATATCATGACCATATTTGTGGCTCATTCTAGAGAGGGAGGGCATTACAGCACCCAAGCACATTGAAACACGAGTTACTGCTGAGAATATCATTCAACATACAACATTTCACTGAAAGGAAAATGACAAAGAAATCCAAATGTTTCTGTCAATTTACCAAAGAATTAAAAGAACAAGAGGAAGAAGCATTACGAAGTGGAACTACTCTAATGAGAAATTCAAGAAACTGAGATCATTTTGAATTACTATCAAGTATCAACCGTTTATTACTATTGAACTTGATGACAGAACTTCAAAGTTATCATTTTGAATTGTTATCATTTTGAAGTATCCGCCAGTTTGACGGGTTCCTAAGATTCAATTCAATCTTAATTAGACCATACATACTAATTTATATATATATATATATATATATATATAGAGAGAGAGAGAGAGAGAGATGATTAGTTACCAAAAAGCTAGCTTAATCATTTTCTACCAATAACAACAGAAAAATTAATCTTAAAGCTTTGATGGTACTTTTCACTAAACATTTCAAGAGGAACCTATCTCATTATATATTACACAGATGATTCCTAAATATAAAAAGTTTCTTCACAAACAGATACAGTAATTAAATTACACAGATTATTGCGATGACTTGAGAAGCTTACTTTTGTAATTAATAAACTGATTGACAATCTTGATGGTTTTCACAAGTATCATGTGAACATAAACCAGCAGAGTAGAGAATACAAAAACACATTTAAAAAGGTACGGTAAATGCAAAAAATTTATTGATGTTGAATCTCACGTACGTGCCAGAAATTGCTCTAATCTCCGTGTTACAAATTGATGATGTACCTAAAAAAACCATACGACAACAAAATTTGATTCCCATAATAGCTGAAAAGAGAATCAAGTGGGCCGGGAAAGGCAGGCAGGGCATGTATAAGAGATAATTAAGAAAACCTGATAAATAAATATATATAGCACATCTATGGTGGCAATAGACAAGGTCAGATGGTCAAAACCACCTAATTTTCTATGGAAAACTGAGGATTAGAAAATTGTTGAATGAAAGGCTTCATTTGACGTTTATTAACATCCAATCAATTATAAAGTCTTGGCATAGGAGAATTTCTAGATGGTGCATGATTGGTGAATGAGAGAAGTTGGAGCTGTGTCACCACTGTCTTCAAAACCTCAATGCAATCATGATGTTGGCTTGGTATCAGTAACCATAGGAATTATCAGTAACCATAGAAATTTCTAAATGACTACAAAAGATCATGTTCTAACATCGTTTATTGTGTTGGCATCTACTTTTATTGGTTGCACATCAGCAGCAAGTCCCAAAGCATGTCTTATATCCAAATTCTTATCATTTTCCACCAACACTTGGACCTATATAGCAAACAAAGCCAGAATTATCATCAAGTAATTAGTTGAGCCTAGAGTGTTTTTATGAACACATAACTTACAAGACCATAAGAGGTTCTTCGGAGGCCAAATGGATCATTAGTAGAGCTTGGTTTGACAACCAGCACCGAATAACCCAACAAGACTATCTAATCTGAAGAACAGATAACACTATATGAGAACACTAAAAGGATCATTTCTAGTTCAAGAAGAATAAAGGTGAAGTGGATGATAATAGAAATACAAATAGAGCCCTCTATTTGTATTTCTATTTTTAATTTATTTTATTTTATTTTTGAAACATTGAGAGTCTAGTAGGGCTATTGGTTATTTAGTTATATAAGGGGGACTCACTATATTGCAAATTCTATTATTAAACACACTACGCCTAATATGAAAAGACACTATTCAACAGGTTATGGGTGCGGACATTGCAATCCCAAATGTCAGTTTCTACACTCCATGTATCATTATTTTAAAGGAAAAATTATTCAGACCCTCCTATAATTTAGATTCCGTAACATGAGGTCCAATTGAAAGGATTTGACGAAATAGGATTCGTAGCGGAAGACACACTCCATATATCATTATTTTAAACAAAAAATTATTCAGACCCTCCTATAATTTAGATTCCGTACCATGAGGTCCAACTGAAAGGATTTAACGAAACAGAATTCGCAGCAGAAGACATATGATAAAACTTTTTAAATAAATTGAATCTATCATCACAATCCACCCAACAATCAAGCACAAGCATAGGATTATGAATATGAACAAGAACATATATTTAAACAATTTAAATAATACTTACTTGATTTGCCTTTGGTAAAACTTCGAATCGAATCTAAGCTTCAAAGTGTATGAAGCCTCCAATGTATCCACACGAACACAAGACCCTTCAATCTTTTTGCCCTTGGTCAACTCTTTGAACCAAAACAAACTAGAGAGAGAGTACACAACTCACGGCCAATGGAGAAGAGGGAGATCACGGCCCTAAGGGAAATCTTCTCTATGAATGCCTCCCTTCTAATTTTAGGGTTAAGTGGACTTAGTGCTAGCATGCACTAATCCTTATGTATTTATAGGCAAATACTAGGATTTCTAATTTGCAACTTGGTCATCCTTAATTAACAATTAATTAAAGAGACCATATAAGTTACATAAATTAGAAACTTACCCATCTCATAAATTAAAGAGCTCTCTTGTGTCCTTTTATGTGTAACCCTTTGGGTTCACTCCAACCTAGTAGTGGACAGGGACGTCTTATGGTCTCTAAAATAGAAACTTTCTATTTATGATTCAATTGGAACAATTTCAATTTTGTCCTCAATGATAACACTTATCATTAGGCCTTCACTAGTCATGAGTGACATCTAGCAACATATCATGACATACCCTAAGTGTGGGTGAATAGTAGAATTAAATGAACCATTCATGTTACTTAATCATTCATCCCCTAATGTCACCGTTAAGACAATTAGGTATGGTTATAAGTCAAACCCCTGTCTTAACAACTTTTTATATGTCTCACAAAATATAATATCAATAAGATGAACCTGATGAAACTCTTTCATAGTTCACCTGGCCAGAGATTCAAACTGAAAATTATCTTTGTGAACAAACCCTGACATTCTCTCTCATCAAAGTGAAAGTGATGATTTCTTATTTCACACTCATCTATCTTTATGCATAACTTATTAGAGCTAATGAGTACCTATTACATCATGATGGTTAAAGATATACGATATACTATAAAACTGTAATAACCTATGCACAAGATAACTCTGGTGTCTCAGGTTTAAGGATTACCATTCGATGGATGTAACATTAAGAATATTCTTTTGATTTAAACTCCATAAGAATATTCTTGTAGATCATGTCAAGTGTACATATTCTCTAATATGCACCCACATATTAACTATAGTGTCACTACACAGATAGAAAAGACTACCTATCCTCCCACTGGAGCTAGTTTAAATATGTGCTACTCTTAGTGGTTTATAAATGTTCACTCTAATAAACTTATGAGTAGTAACTTCTATAGAATAAATGTGTATGAGAAATATAAGTCTCTCTATCTCAACAACTTGAGATATATATTTCTCTTATCATTTATTCATGGACCTTATCATATATATATTTAAATATACAAGATAAGTTATACCTTCCAATTAATATAATATGAAATTGATATGCCATTTAGAATTGGTTTTAGGGCATATCTCCAACACCAACACCCTCTAAAATTTATCGCGAGATCCTTCCAGAATATTTAAAGACAACCATTTTTTTATATTAACATATTTGCCCTTATTTGATAAGATTACATTTATTGTGGTTTTCTTTTAGAATTTGTAATCATATGGGACTCTTTATAGAAAATTTTTTGATTATTGAACTGTTTACAAAAATTTTTAAAATTGCGTTCATTTCAAATTTTGAATTATTAGTCTCCTTTCTATTTTTAGTCTCAAAGAGTCTATTAAAAGTGAGTTACATTATTGGATTTTTTTTTTTTTTGGATTTATTGAAAATCAAATTAGATGCATAAAATACTGTTTAAATAAATTTACCTGTTTAAAAATGTACGACGATATACGCATCTAACATGTGTATACGAGTTAGGTAAATTTACTTGTTTGAAAATCAAATTTGATGCATACAATACAATTTATGTAAATTTACTTGGTTAAAGATATTCGACAATATATGCATCCATCACGTTTATACGAGTTAGGTAATTTTACTTGTTTGAAAATCATATTAGATGCATACAATATATAAATTTACCTATTTGAAAATATACTGCAATTAATATATCCTTTTTTGACAAAAACTAGTTTTGAAAAAAATTCAAAATTGGGATGTATAAATGAGGGCAAATCCGTCAAAAGTTATATAATTTATTTCTTTCATAAACCAAGTTTTTGTTATAGGGGTTTTGGGTATACAACCCATAGTAAGGGGTTCTTGGTTAAATATCATCTTTTAAAAATGCCTATAATCAAGTTTATCATCGAGGACATCTAGAAGTAAAAAAAAATAAATAAAATAATAAAAACAAAAGAAAAAAACTACTAATTCCAATAATAATAAAAAAGATCTCCACATCCCAATAAAAAGAAGAAAAAAAACCTCACTAACACTTTGTTAGCCCTAAAGGTTACAATCATGTGTTTTGATGATCACAAGACAATGATTTTAGAAACTAATGAATGTTTAAGTGTTTTAAGCAGGCTTACTCAATGTATTTACTCAAGTGTCACGAAAAAGCATTCTACTTAAG
>JAESVK010000923.1:72781-85267 GCA_017140935.1 Hamamelis virginiana
GGGTGTGAGAATTGGGTCTGCCTTGTTACTAGAATCGGCATGAGGTTTTACATTGAAAATTGGAATTTTTTCCAATGAAGTTCCTGGGTGATCATACTCTCATATCTTCTGACATGATTTTTTCCCTGTTTTCAGTTCAATTGACATGTCAAACATTGCAGCTGCTATCTATAGCACTGAGTTGTGTAACAGACTTAAAGGTTTCCTTTCTTCATGGCCTCCATCTAGCCCCTTGCCACATGTAAATGAACTGTTGATTGCAACTGCCGATTTTGAAATGGAGCTTGAGTCCTGGAATATCAGGTTTGTGAAAGAAACTTCAGTAGTATCCTCCTTCCACTAGAAGGAGCTTTCATATATTTGGAGGAAAGAAAAAGGCATTGCCAAATGACTATGTTGCCAGAATAAGGTAGCAACACAGCTTTGTCCTAAAGTGAGAGTAGAAGCTTTTCTGAATTTATATGTTCTTTGTGCTTCAGTCCGATGCAGGGCGGCGGTGTAGACTCAAGGAATTTGTTCCACAATTACATAATGGTGTGGGTGCAAGACATGCAACTTAAGTTGCTTGATCTTTGCAAAGCAGAAAAGGTACCTCTCTCAAGTATTACTATGCACACATGCCATGTGTAATCTCTCCCTCTCACTGATGTGAAATATGAATGAGATATATGCATAAGAACTCTCTCTCTCTCTCTCTCTCTCTCTCAAGGGACCAACTTACTGGCCAAAATAAACCTTTTTATTCCGATAAGGAGTTACCTCTCTTGCAGGTGCCATGGTCTGGAGTAAGTACAAATCATTCCACCTCACCTTTTGCTGAGGAAATGTATGAGAAAATCAGAGACACCCTTGTTGAGTATGAAGTGGTGATTAATCGATGGCCCCAGTATTCGTTGATTTTGGAAAATGTAAGTTCCATGTTATTCTAACTTTGACCAGCTAGTAGCCACCTCTCTCTCTCTCTCTCTCTCTCTCTCTCTCTCCGTGCACACATTTGTAGGTATGTATCCCATATTTATTTGCACTTTTATATACAAGACATCCACACAAAAGTATTGGTACTGTGTAATCCTCACATTTTCTAGCCACTTTAAAAGATGATTATTGACTTTTGGAAGGCTGTTGCAAACGTGGAAAGGGCAATCATAAAAGCACTGGAAAAGCAATACAATGATATCTTGACTCCTTTAAAAGATAGCATTCCGAAAAGGCTTAATATGCATGTCCAGAAGCTAACAAGAAGACAATCAACAACGCTTTATTATGTACCTAATCAGGTGAGTGCTCCACTTGAATATTATTTTGGAGCATGGCATATACATGGAAGCATGATTTGGAACTACTTGTCCATGGTATCATTATTCAGAAACTAGTTGGCCGAATTAGGAGATTGACTAGGTCAAAGGAAAAGAAGAAAAAATTGGAAACTATTGGCATTTTGGGCTACGATATCGGCACTCTACTTTTAAATTTTTGCACTACACCTTGTAAGTGCATGAAAAATTATGTTTATAAGGAAAGTGGAATACATGAAACTAAAAGTGGAGTGCCAATAGTGCTACTCTTCTAATATTTTTATTAATTCAGCTAGAAATTTGGGCTAATCATCTTTAAAACTTTCTGAAATTTGGCCGGTCATTAACAAATTGAAAAATTGGAATGTTAAAATTTGGTTCTTTTCACATTGTTATATTTGTATATGAATATATTTGTATGTATCTCATTAGATTTCTTCTGCTTTTTTCTCCTCTGTGGCAGCTGGGAACATTTCTGAACACCATCAAGCGAATTCTTGATGTTCTACACTGTAGAGTTGAGGACATCTTAAAATCTTGGGCGTCCTATCTGCCCATTATTGGAGATAGGAAGTTACTCTTTGGAGAGCAGATGAATGAAATTACAGTTTTGTTGAGAACTAAATACAAAAATTACATGCAAGCAATAGTAGGGAAGCTCATTAGTAATGTAAGCTCTATCCACAACTCTTTTTTTTTTTTTTTTCACATTAGTCGCTGTTTTAAACCATCTTTCTGATCATTCAATCAATTAGCCATGACCTAATTATGTTTTAAGCTCTACTCTTAGAAAGAGTAATAAAAAGAGTAGGTGCTATGAAAAGATAAGCTGGATTAGAGGAGAGTAATTACAGCCATTCAAACAACTCTACACATCTTCAGATTCGGGGGTTTCTAGCTTTCAATATCCTCCTATGTCTTCTTTCCATAGTGTCAAAAGGCAAGAAAAGAAAAGGCAAAATAATTCTGTCAGCCTCGAACAGGACCACTTCCCCATGACCAGAACAGTTCTCTGGTTTATTGGAGGAGAAAAAATGCAAATTGAATAAGGAGTGGTATGTTTGTTAAATCATTCTAATACAAGTGAAATATTTAACTCAATCCATGACCTCTAGGCAATAGAACATCATCTTGAAAAGTGCAGAATATATAAGCATCAACACAGAATAAATTAACATTTTTTTACGTGTTCATAATTTGGTTGGAAAAACATTTAACTATTTTGTTCGATTCAGTTCCCCTAGCTTATGTAGATCATGGTTGCAAGAAAGGGGTAAAATGGGTTTATTTAGAATCTTCTTTACATTGGAATCGTTATAATTTACACTTAGCCAGTTTTATTAACAGTTTGAGCTAGTAATTATTTGTAAAATTTATCAAAGTTTTAGGAAGTACTGTAATGAGTTACAGCAATAGGTACCATTCGTAATACAGTAGCGAGTTATTGTTTACATTACAGTAGCATGGTATCATTAATGCATGGAAAAGGAACTAGCACAAACAGGCTTGTGTCTTTTATTGCCTGCAGATAAGATGAAAAATTGTGAGAGCCATACCTTAGATGCTGTACATTCCTGCTAGGCTGGTATAATGAATTCTACACACCAGACATGCATATGTTATATATTTCTATATACAAGTATATTTGTATGATGCATGTATGATATATATGCTCTATAATAATGAGAGTATAATTTGGAAGTTAGGAATATTTAAAGATAGAAGAATTAACTTTAGAAAGCAATATGAATCAATCCTGGTAGAACACTCCTCTTACTTTAGTTAGTTCAACTTCAGGGATTAAACAAGTGAGAAACTAGATTAGCATAAATATATAACAGGACAAGGTATAGAATAGAAAAAGATAAACTTCAGTCTTGTCAACGAATGCTACAATTCTAATTTATGGATAGATTATTTTTTTAGATGCAAGCTAATCGAAGCACGCAGCTTAAAAGGATTCTGGAGGAAACAAAGGAAGAAGATGGAGAGGCTGAGGTCCGTGAAAGCATGCAAATGATGAGTTCACAACTCATTGACTCCATATCCAACTTGCACGAGGTCTTTACAAGTCGAATATTCATTGCAATTTGTCGTGGATTTTGGGACAGGATGGGACAGGTGAGGAAAATTTTACTTGGCCCCTGTTGAATCTTAAAAGAACAAAACATAAAACGGAAACTCTTTAAAAATGCTCAACGAATGAAGTTGTTTTTAAGCATTTTTATGAATTTTCTTTTTCTTTCCCTCATTCTTTCCGAGCTTTAATGGAAGCCTAGTATTTATGCTTCTAATGCATTTCATTCATTTTATTTTACTAGATGGTATTGAAATTTCTCGAAGGCAGGAAAGAAAATCGAGTTTGGTACAAGGGGTCTTATTATGCTCTTGGGGTAAGTATTTTTTTATCTATGTTTGCATCTTTCATCTTTTGGACTTTGTTGTTATTAGCCATTGCTTGTATCTCAACAAAGATTAGTTTCGTTTTTGGATTATTTATTGTTTGTGGAATAACCCCACTAGTGTCATGTTTAGTGCTTGTACTTTCCACAGCTAGTCCCAGCCTATATAAAGGGGGAGGGTTGTGGTAGGTAGACCGCCAACGTAAAAATATGAAACAAGCTAGGGCATTCCCTTCTAACAATGTGCCGTTTTGGAGCTTGGGTGTAGTGAAAAATGGGCAAGAGCTAGTTAAGGCGTTCCTTTGGAGCAACGAGAGACATCGATGCCCGAATGTGGTGAGAAATAAACAAAGGTTCCTATACTTTAATGGACACACGAGAATATGATTTGTTTAGTGACTTGGAACATTGAAACATTAACAAGTAAAGGAATGGAGTAGATACGATAATTAAAAGAAGAATAAATATAGCTTGTTTACAAGAAGCTAAGTGAGTAGGAGAGAAATCTAAGGACATATGAACATGAATCGAAATATGGAACGAGTTGGGACATTCGCTACTAATGTGGTGGTTTATAAGATCCCATGTGCAGTGAAAAATGAGCGAGAGCTAACTAAAATGTTCCCTCGAAACAACATGCCGTATTGGCATCCAAATGCGATGAGAAATAGGCAAGGGTTCTTACACTTTAATGGACACATGAGAATAGATTCATTTATCAACTCCAACATTTGGAACATTAACAAGTAAAAAGTAGATATGATGATTAGAGAAGAAGAATTTTTTTTTTTTGGATAAGCTAGAGAAGAAGAATTAATATAGCTTGCTTGCAAGAAACTAATTGAGTAGGACACAAATCTAGGGAAACTGAAAATAATAGATATAAACTTTGGTATACAAGAAAGGAAAAACATTGGAATAGACTAAAAATAACTATCGATAAAGATTTAAAAGAGGAAGTCATGGACATTATTAGGAAAGGTGATAGAATAATATCACTAAAAATTGTATTAAGGGAAGAGACAATCGATATAGTTAGTGCCTACACACCCAAGTATGATTAAATAAATCCATTAAGCAACAATTTTGGGAGGATATGGATGAACTAATATAAGGGATACCCAATCAGGAGAAGATCTTTATAGGAGGGGATTTAAATGGTCATTAGGGAAGTATCTTAGAAGTCGTTGTAATATATGATTTTTTAATCACTTGTACTTGTTTAAAAAGAGAGATCAATACTTAATAACATTTAAAAGTGGATTCAATATTAGTCAGACTTTTTTCTTACTTTTGTGGGTGAAATGGCTCATTGCATTACGAGAGTCGCAGAAGTTCTCGGAGAAATTAAGGAACTGGACCGACATCTAACAAAACTTGGTGGTGGAATGAAGAAAGGTTCGAATAACAGTTAGAGCAAAACAAGCATGTTATGAGACTATAAAAAAAAAAAATAGAATTAAAAAATTTATGTGAAGTATAAATTAGCCAAAAAGGCAATGAGCGAAGTTAAACTCAAGGCATATGATGATTGGTATCATAAGTTAGGCTTAAAAGATGAGGAAAAAAAATTGTATAAACTTGCTAGATTAAGGGAAATGAAAAGTAGATGCTTAAATCATTTAAGTGCACTAAACGTGAGAACCAAAGAGTTTTAGTAGAAGAGGTGGAGATTAAGGAGGAGCTATTTCAACTAATTATTTAGTAAAAATGGTAAGGAGAATTCAAACTGGAGAGCAATTCGTAGCATTGTTTGGGATAAGAATTATATGTTTTCGCAAAGAATAATGACCGTTGAAGTGAAGGAAGCTATGGAAAAAAATATGAAAAATAAGAAAATTGTAGGGTCAAATGGAATTCCAATTGAATCTTGGAAGTGTACGGTTAATGTGGCATAGTTTGGTTGACTAAATTGTTTAATAAGAAATTGAAGGCTAAATAAAGGAAAGGTACCATTATACCTTTATGCAAGAACAAAGGTGATATTCAAAGCTACATTAACTACAATCGCATTAAGCTTGGGAATCATACAACGGTGTCATAAAATCATGGAGGCTATTTTCTTACGTAGGCGATTATTGGAAAAGTACAAAGTAAAGAAAAATATCTTTATATGGTGTTTAATGACTTAGAAAAAGCCTAAGATATGTACCTCGAGGAATAATGTGGTGGGTATTAGAAATGAAAGGAATATTTACTAGATATATTGATATAATGAATGATATGTAGCAATGGAACAACAGAAGGAGAGACTAGTAAATTACTAATCATAATAGGCTTACATCAAGGATCGACACTAAGTCCTTATCTTTTTGCTTTACTTATGAATGAACTGAATGGACATATATTCAAGAAGACGTTAAACGTTGTATATTATTTGCTGACGATATAGTATAGTTGATAAAACTAGAGTAAGGGTTAATTCTAAGTCAGATTTATGGAGAAACAAGTTAGAATCTAAAGGATTTAGGTTATGACTAACTAAAACAAATTATGCAAAATGTAAATTTAGTCAAACTAGGGATAGAAATGAGGGGAACCGCAAATTGATATGGAAAAGATTTGGATGGATGGAGTGGAAAAATTTACAAGCATTTGTTATAGGACCAACTATGCTTTATGGTACGGAATGTTGGGCAATTAAGAAACATGTCCAGAAAATGGTGTAGCTAAAATGTGCATGTGATGCAAATCAAATAGTAGTGTTTATGGAAGTTAAAATTTTTATTTTTATACATGTAATTTTCATAGTTAAAAAGTTTATGTTTTATTAATGTTGTCTAGTTTGATTTAGGCCGATCGATCTTTTATTTAGGTAGCACGTATTACTTGGATAACAAGAATAACCTTATTTCCTAACTAGTCTTAGGTTTTCTCTATAAATAAGGTTGTAGTTAGGGATAGCAATTTGCCCCATCCCTGCGGGGACTCGCCTCGCCCCACCGGTTTATTTTTGAATTTTTCAGGGTACGGGCGAGGTTAAAAAATATTTTTCCTATAGGGGTATAGGGCGGGGATGAGTTTACAATGCTCTGCCCCGCGGGGATTCCCCATCCCCGCGTATCTAAATTTTATATATAAAACATATAATTTTATATGATTCATAAATTATATTTTATATATTCTATTAGAGCAATGCTAAACATCGCTACAACGAATCGCTACAAGTATCGCTACAAGAAGAAAATGATGGTGGTTTTGGAAAATCACTTAAGGGTATTTTTGAAAATTCACCATCTTTCTTTCTTGTAGTGATATTTGTAGTGATACATTGTAGTGATGCATAGCATTTTTCATTCTATTATACATAATAAAGAATTTAAATTATTAATGTCCTAACTTTTATGTCCCTCCCATCAATTTTAACATTTTTAACCATTTTTTAATAATATTGGTTACTTAATTTTCTCCATCTTATTGATCTCATTAACAATCTAACATTTTCTAACCATTCTTATATATTTCTTATAGAATAAGTCAAGTCTCCCTTATTATGTTGAGTTGGCTAACTCTCTCTTTGTATTCAATTATTCAAGTTCTATCTCTGTTCAGGATGACAAGAACGATGTTGTTATAAGTTGCACTTTACACAACTATGTTGTCTATGTGTAAGATGACCTTTATAGTCTACAGTCTGTAGGTGAAAACACAAAATAGATTCTGAAAAACTGAATGTTGGATTAGATGCACTTCTTATAAATTACATTCTCGCAAAAAACCAAAACGATCCAACGGTTATTTTTTTAAAAACTATATGGATAAAAATTGTAACATTTTGAAGAATTACAATATTATAATTTTTCACGGACATTTGTCATAAACTGACCGTTAGATCACTATAATTTTTTGAGCATATGAAATTCATAACAATTGTATTTAATCCAACAGTCAATTTTTCAAAATCTTTTCTACAATTGGTTTTACGCACACCACCTTATCCATAGTTTGATATATGGTTTGTAAAACCAATATGGACAAAGTATTTTGATAAACTAACGATTTGATTAAATTATGTGTGTACACATGACACATCATATATACAAAAAATCACATTAATCAAATGATTAACTTTTAAAATATATATATATATATCATATTTTTGAGATGAACTACAAAAAAACTGTCAAAAAATTGTTACAATTTTTTATAATTCATAATTTTTGTTTTGAAAAGTTAGCTATTGGATCAATGTGATTTTAGGCATACATAATATATATAAGTGGAATATCTCATCCAACGGTTAATTTTCAAAATATCTAATCTAACACTTGCTTTTTCAAGTGGATCCATTTGAGGAAGTCGTTGAAAGATTATTTATTTTAAAAGTATATTACAATCAAGAGTCGTTGAAAAATTATTTATTTTAAAAGTATATTACAATCAACATGCAATTTAGTGGTTTGGACTCTTGAAATACAAGCTTTTTAGTGGAGATAATGGTTCAAACCCTCTCGAAAGCACATTTAGTGCATTATATTTTGAATTTATTATTGAAATGGCAAGGCGGAGAAGGGGATGGGGATATAATTACATACCCCGCTGGGGTACGGGGGGCGGGGAAGGGGATGGGGGAGTGGAAAACCCGCCCCCGCCCCATTGTCATCCCTAGTTGTAGTCTTCAACCCATTGTCATCCCTAGTTGTAGTCTTCAAGGCAAATTAGACGTCATGAATATTAATATTTGAAAACTTTCTTTTTCCTAAATTCTGTCTCACTTCATATCTTTTCTCCTAAATTTCGTCTCTCTTCCCTATTTTTCTTTCTTTTTCCCTAAATTTATTCTATTCTATTATCTTCTCCTCTCTTCTTTTCTTCCCCTAAATTCTTCTCTTCTCTTCCTAAAAGTTCTTCTTTTCTCATATTTTCTTTTCTTTCTCTTGATTTCACATTAATTAGTATTAAAGCCCAAGTACGTTCCATTAAAAGAAATTTGTGGAAAAAAAGAAAACCAAAGAATCTATAACTCTATAAGCAATTAGTACTCAACAAACTAATCTAAACCAGTCAAAGGTCACATGGACCAATGGATCCATGACACGTGTATCACGGCTAATGCCAATGTAACCTCAAGAGATATAGGATTGGAGGAAATAAATTCCGAGTTAGTACAATTAAGAAGAATACCAAGCATTCACCGGAATGAGCGGAAGGGTGTAACTCCCCCACCCCCTCATGGAGTTAGGGGTTTAGGGTCCCACTCATGCAGTTAGGGGCAGAGCTGTGTATGTATATAGGCTACCTAAGCTGTAGCCCAGGTAGCTCGAGCCATAAAAAACTTCTTCTCTTTTACTCCATTTCAAAGCATGTTCTAGCCCAATCCGAGCCTTTTCTAGCCCAATCAGCCTAAGTGACCAAGTCTCATTTTAGCTTAAGTGATAAAATCCTATCCATCTCCCTCTTAAATCATATTTCAAGTTTCTAAGTTTAAACTCCAGCCTTGTAAGCATCTTCATTTCTCTTGTAACCGAACTTAAACTCTTAAAGCATATTTTATTAAGTTTAATTTTTTTGAAAACCAACTTCATACAACATACATATATTAAATATTTTCTCATTTCACTGGTCACATCATCACCTTCTAAAGTTCATTAAAATGCCTTTCTTTTTTTATATTATAACTCTAGCCTTAGTAAAAAAAATCCTGGTTCCACCCCTGTATGGAGTTAAATGGGCCACTCGTTAGGAAGGAGAAGGTTGCATACCCTGTTAATACTTGTATTTACAAAAATGTTCATGTGAGGACACCATGTGCCACTCACATGATAGTGACCCTTAGTTTCACTTTGATGGAGCCATTCATCTCAGATAAATACCCTCTCCAATGTGGATGCCCTCAAAGGAGGAGAATAATGTTATCTTAGAGGATGCCCACCAAATTGATGGAAGTTAAGGTAGCAAGATGTAGGTATAACCTTAACTTCCCTCAAAGGATGCGCCATGATGCTATACACCTACCCAAATCTTTGGCATGGTATGGGAAACTTTGCAAAAGCTTGCTACCAGTAGCGGTGAGGTTAGGACCCATCTCTCGAAGAGGGATTTGGGGTCAACGACCTTGTCCACTTGGGATGACTTGAGAGTTGTGGCTTGGAGGGAAAAGAGTGAAGTCCAGTTGAGGCAAGGATACTTTCTTCACTCTAGAAGATTAGTAATATAAGTCATTGAGTGGGGGTGATATGTCAAGTGATGTGGATAGACGGCGCATTTAATGCACAACTGACGAATTGCATTTAATAATGACGGCCCTGGCAAGACTAGTTCAAACCCCTTCTCTCTCCTTATAATTTATGGCAAATGACATCATACCTAAGGAATCCTTTCAGATCTAGAGGACAATCATAGTGTCTTATTATTCACGCATCCCCTTCCTATGGAGCAGGATGGGGTGACTGATTTGAGGACTTAGGGGGAAGTGTGTAATGTCTCAAACCTAGGTAACTTAATTCGGAGGCGTAGCCTTAAAATCCGATTCACAATTTACATATTCAATAAACTAATCCATCTACAACCATAATAAATCAAAATACTCTTAAGTCAAAGTACTAATATTCTTCAATAAATCAAAATACTCTTAAGTCAAAGTACTAATATTCTTCAAAATTAATAAATAACCTCTGTCTTTTATAATTAAAATAATCAAAATTTATTTTCCAAATCATAACTCAATACCCAATATAGAATCCTCAAATAAAAATATCAAGGCTTCCTCATAATAAAATTATTACATTATTATCACTAATAAAATAAAATAAAACAATCAAATAACCCCTAATCCAATTGTCATGCTCCTACGAATGCCTCGATCTACGTTACTCGTCTGAAAATAGAAGTAAGGGTTAGCATAACATGCACAGGAATAGGCAAAACTACAGGCACAAATATTTTCAAAAAAAATCAATTAATAAAAAAACATTTGTTTATAAATCAAAGTTCAAAAAGCATACAAACAAATTTCAAATGCCAAAATTTATAAAAATCATATTTGCAAATAACATAACAAAATTATGCTTTTACCTCTAATCCAGTGTAAAAACAAACGACCTGAAGGTCTATATAGATTGTCCCAAATGTCCAAACTAACCGGAAGGTCCATATGGTGGTCCTATCAAGTGGAGACTTTAAACGACGCATTGGTACCAAAATCTCGTAAATTATCCCCTACTAACCAAGGCTACAAACAAAAATAAGTTTTCATCCACTGTAACAGAAAACCCGAAGGTCCACACTAGGGATGGCAATCTATGTCCCAATAAGGATATACAGGAATAAAAAAATATTTATTTTATTAAAATAAAAAGTAAACTTATAGGAATACCCTTGACTAGATGGAATTTTTACAGACTCTTGGCTCGGACAATTTCTCTCTCTAACTTTCTAACAAACACTTTTTTTTCTCTTCACCAAACTCTCTACTCTTTCTAGACTTCTACTCTTCTTTTATAGCAAAGAAGATAGCATTCTTTATTTTAAGAAAGTTAGAGAGAGAAATTGTCCGAGACAAGAGTCTGTAAAAATTCCATCCAGTTAAGGGTAATCCTGTAAGTTTAGTTTTTATTTTAATAAAATAAATAGTTTTTTATTCCTATATATCCTTATCGAGGCGTAGATTGCCATCCCTAGTCGACACAGGTTGACCCGAAGGTCCAGACGGTGGTCCTTGTGAGCTGTACATAGTATTTGGCTATATTTTAGTTTCCATAATTATTAGTTTCCATGTATTAAGAGTTTCCATGTTTCTTAGGTTGCTATATTTTGTAGAGTTGACTTTCCATAATTTTGTAATAGCTTCTCTATAAATTCTAGGTTTGTAATCATATTGAATATACTTTTGAATAAGAGATTGTTCTTTTCTCTTGAAGATAGTTTTCAGTCCTATCAAGTGGAGACTTTAAATGATGCATTGATACTAAATGCCAGTAACTTATCCCTTACTAATCAAGGCTACAAACAAATCAGATATTCAAAAGGTTCAGAATTTTCAACAATTGAAAATATTACAAATTTTCATAATCAAAGAATTTTCAGATATTATAATTATGTTGGCTACTGATTTATATCCAACACAAAAATTCAAATTTTGCTTGGCTCATATTTTGATCACATAATATTCAGTTGGTATACACGAAACAGTTCAAAATCCCTTTGTTTCCCATAAAATCAATTACAAAATTGTTTTGTATAAATAAAAAGAATTTCATAAAGATAAGCCATATTATACTCCTTTTAATTGATGTATCCAAAATTCCAAGTAAAGCAGTTCCTACAAACTCCAATGCTTAAATTGAATTTGACAAAGGCTCAAAACTTGAGTGAGCTTTAGATGCAGCTTGAATTTCTTTGAGTCTGCACCTTCTCTTTCTTAGCCTCTCTTTTAATTTCACTCTTACATTTCCTAAATTAAGTGTTAATCTCCCAAAAAGAAATAATAATATCTAAATAGTATTAACTTTAACCTAACCTAATTAGAGTAATTAGGGTAGAGCTCTAATACCTATTATTTAAAAATAAAAAAGCGTTTGGTTACAGGGTTATTCATATTCCCGTATTATCTTAATCTTAAAAATATATAAATACGTCTTGTGAGAAGTTATATAATTATAACCCAAGACATAAAATTATAATTAATTAAGCTAATTTATGAAAATGTGGGGTGTTGTCTTGGAGAAGGTCGTTCATAACCAACCGTATATGACCTTTCTCTTGAGGTCTTTAGCTGCTCACTCCCTACCCATAGTCCTCTACAAAAGAGAAGCTTTCTCAACAACAATAACAACCAAGAGAGAAGAGTA
>JAESVK010000923.1:94131-110934 GCA_017140935.1 Hamamelis virginiana
CTTCCTTTCTCACTCCGATTCCAACCCTTTTGGTAAACCTCACTGCTTACCTTGCTTAACTTCTTAGTTAACGTTACTTTTCCATCCTAATCAACCTTATTCCATTCAATTAACTTCACCCACAACCTTGAGTAAATTTCCTCCAAAGCTGATATTGACTATTGTTGTCAAAAAATCAAAAAAGGAGTTTAAAAAAAAAAAAGAAAAAAGGAAGGAATTCCTTCCTCCCTTCACCATGAGAGAAAATCTACACCACCTACCCTCCCAATCAACATCTAACTAAAGTAAAACCCCCCACAATAGTGTCCCCAAGCTTTGAACATAACCCAACTCTAAAGATGAAAAGGGAGACCAACAACTTGCACCTAGGCCGTACCTAAACACCCTATTGGCCTCTTTTCTTAAGAGAATCTAAATAGTTCAAGTAATGCCCTAAAAACTCGCATGATGAAAAGTTGCGCCAAGAAAAAACAATCTTCTATCAACCTATTCATTATCGCCATGGTAATGCCAAGAAAATAGGCTTCCACAAAACCTATTGATTTTTTAAAAGAAAATAAAAGGACTAATGGACATTTAGAATTCATTGATTCATACAAAATACCGAAAACTAGGAAAAGAAGAGAAAACTCTTGACTATAATTTTATTGAACTAAAAAAACTGAACTGATTTGCCTTGAAGGCTACAACCCCATTCATAGAGAAATAAAAATACTAAATAAGAAATAAAAATATCCTTGCCAACCAAGTAAATTGTTGAACTCGTTGTCAAGGTTCTCTTCTCCCATAGAGTGTGAAGGTGGAAATTGACTGTCATGCTGCTGCCTTAATTCAATCGCAGCAGGTCAGGCTTCCATCACTTCCATCATCGCTTCCATCTATTGCCAAAACTGTTTCCACAATTGAGCTACTTCATTGCATTCATGCACCTTGTCCATAGGTACATTCCGACCACCACCACACCCTCTTTAGAGCATGATGCAGCCATGCAGGAATGATCACAAGCTTTGATACCAACTGATGCAGCCGAAACTAGACGAGATAAAGCTAGGCCAAAAAAAGGCAACTTTTTGTTAACCTATTGATTATCACCACGAATCCACGATACTGCCAAGAAAATAGGCTTCCAGAAAACCTGTTGATTTTCTAGAAGAAATACCAAGAATAATGGCATCTCCTGACTTGTTCATTCCCAAGGGAATACCAAGAATAATAGGAAAAGAAGGGAATACTCTCAACTATAATTTTATTAACACTCAAAAAATTGAACTGAGTTGCCTTTAAGGCTACAACCCTATTTATAAAATAATTAAAATATTAAATAAGAAATAAAAATATCCTTGCTATCAAAGTAAAATGTGTTGCCTAAGTAAATTGCCTCTCATCCAAGTAATGCCAAAAATCGATCGATCGATCAATGGATTGATGAATTAGCCAGTTACCAAACATGGATTGATGTATTAGCCAGTTACCAAACATGGATTGATCAATCTATCATAGCACCAAGGATTGATCACCCATCCTTCCATTCCTAAAAACTACAAAAAATAATAAAATAAAACCCTAAACTATAAAAAAAAATGAAAATACAAATATAATAATAAAATCATCAAATGCTATAATTCTGCTGCTATGCGTGCTACATCAAGAAGTCCATCCACTAGTAGGTTCACCTTGATCCCCAAAACAACATTCTAGATGGGCTGTAAGACCCCATTGCCATCAAATTTTCCCACCAAACATGTTCTCGAAAAGACGAAAAACCCATTTCTCTTCTCCACCCCTGACATGTCAGGACTCAAAATAACTCAACACCCTATACACAATCGCCATTTAAAGGCTCTAAAAGCATCCTTGATGTTTCCTATTGGAGCTACACCTACACCTGTGGTAAACAATTTCTCTATACTCTTCAAGTTAACTCTGAGACAAAACCTTAAAGATTCTGAGAGAAAACACTGTCCACATTCCCCCTACCCTCAAAAATGAATCAGTAGAGACCTTCATTTAAACAGTTTTTTTCTGAAATAAATAAGGCGCTACCTCTCTTGTTGGACTTCACCATCATTAAGACATCTCTAAACCAGTCTTCTCCTTGCTAAAACACCCTTGCCCAAGAGCCTCCGACTAATACTTGATCCACAAATTCTCCTAACTTGCTGTTGAAGACCTTCTACAGATAAATATTTCTAGAAAAACCAAGTCCCCGTTCACAAATTCTAGCAAATCTGCCTTTAGATTCATCTTCAAGAGCAACATCGAAAGTCTTCAATTCCAACCGAAAGATCTTCTTTTTCTCCAAAGATATCCCAATATCTTGATACTCAAACCCTTCAGCTGGTTTTTCATTTTCAAAGCAAAAGGAGATTGGAGGAGACAAGCAGAATTCTTGATCTGATAATTCTCACAACCTGAAACGGCTAATGCTATAAGAATAGTATACACCAATAGTGGCACTCTTACACATTGAACACATGAAATTGCAAGACCATACTTCTTTGACATCACATATGAAACAACAAACTAATTCCCATCAGCTATTGGAGCTTCCTAGGCTCTCTTCACATATAACTAAATTAGGTTTCAAACTTGACTACTAGGAAAGACAGATTTGATGTTATAAAAGCTTCAGTAGAAAGATTTAAAATAAAAACTCAAATTGGTTAAATCCATGGCATCCATCACTGCATTGAATATCATTTATTACCATCTACACAGTAAAACATGATCCCACCAGACCACCACTGCTAATGCTATAATAATATTGTCCACACCACATGTAAGACTATTCTTATTGGGAAAAAAAAAAATGGAAGACTCTTATGGATTACTTTAAAAAGGTTCCAAAATAAGGGAAGTGAGATTTTCGTGCATAACCTGTCAACTTTAAACTTGGTGTTCAGTTATTTGACAAAATAACTAAAACTGCAAACCCCTTTTTTTTTTTTTCTCTATTTTAGGCAGTAGAGGAATATAGCAGTAAGGAAGAAATATGGCAGAAGAGAAATACCTTTTAGTACTAGCTCCCTCAAAAGGAAGCAGGCTTTGCTAAGATGGGATATATCCGAATTATTCAAAAGCCCCGTATTTGCAAATATTTGGTTGCAAAATTCATAAGATACCTTCTGTATTAGATTAAGGTAAACCCAAAATAATTTGCTGCAGTTTAGTTGAGTTTAGAAGACCTCAATTTGCATCCATAATAAATCAGTGAAGCTGATTGTCATCAACAATAAAGCAAATTTGCTGCTTTTATGCCCAAAGAATAAATTCACATCATAGAAACTGGTCATTATCATCATCCAGATAAATTTTTTAATCAATATAATTGACAAGGTTGTGATTTATAGACCAGCTTTCCTGTATCTGATTGCCTAGCTTCTGAACATTGTTTCCAAACAAAATATTACTTAACCTGGATCCTGCAAATTTACAAGTTTATATGCCAAGTAATTAGCCTCAGCCCTCAAGTCCCAAGAGCTGCATAACCCAGAAAATATAAATGATACCATACACCACCCCATCCCAAATTTTTTATATGTAACTGTCCGGCCAGCAAATTACTCGTTATACTGCAGATGACCATAATCCCATTACTAATAGAGAAATGAAGCCTTGTCCACTTTAAAAAATCAAGAATGCAACACATCTCAACTCAACCTTCTGCAATTGATCACAAATTTGATTGCAAGAAAATCAGTCTCATTGTGAACAAATTGTTCTTGTTCTACTGACTAAAAAGTAAGTTCTGAACCTTCCTCCCAAATTAAGAAGGACTAAACTACCTTCTATTAAGAGTGATCAACAACTTTGTTTTCTATGCATTTGGAAACAATTCCAAAGTTTATGAAATGGTAGAAAAACGCTTGTGGTCACTCCCACAGTGACAGCCTACAGGTCTCTCTAAACAGATTTGGCTGGTAAATAACAAAACCATAAGCAATAACTGTAACCATATCCATGGTTCCAACCTTCTCCTCACTGTCGAGAGTCTACGAAATGACAACAATCAGTATACGGTTTTGGAATTACTATGATAGACAAGGCTCAAGTAGCTATGCACCCAAGCAGGAAGCTTGTTATTATGCTCTTCAAATGCCATTATCCCATGGAGGTCATGATTTGTTGCTGAACATAACAATTTTATAACCATTGCAAATGTATTTAGATGGCATTCCTTCCCCACTGCCCCATCTAAGAAACTTAATAGAAGAATTTCACTAATGAGAAATCCAAAGAGTGAACTAACAAGCCGATCAACCAATCTATGAACTTCCATGAAGATAGGAGCTCCACATTTTGTACTCTCTGATAAAATAAACAGGGCTGCTCCAAAAGGTTGTAATGTAATAAAAACTAAGTTTTTAAGTACCAACCAAACTATGTAAAATTTTAGATCAATGTGAGA
Source organism: Hamamelis virginiana (assembly GCA_017140935.1). Classification (NCBI taxonomy): domain Eukaryota; kingdom Viridiplantae; phylum Streptophyta; class Magnoliopsida; order Saxifragales; family Hamamelidaceae; genus Hamamelis; species Hamamelis virginiana. The sequence goes on from JAESVK010000923.1 coordinate 98,540, forward strand.
TGGATTTTTAATGAAAAAAGGATTAATATCCCAAAAATATCCTATTGGAAGTTCCCAATAAAAAATCCTGCAAAGCAGAAGTATAAACGTTGTGAAAGTGAAAGAACCAATAGGTTATATTCACTTCTTGCTTGGAGTTTAATGGTGAAAAATTAGTGGAAAAGCCAATAAGTAAAAATGTGTTATTTAACCTGTGCTGGCTATGAAATTGAGCTCATGACATGGAGAGATGGCCAAAATAGTGTGGTTGGACTTTTGGAGGGCTACTGCAAGAATTGCACTCTATTCTATTATATTACTTAAGGATGAAAACAAGTGGGATACAATCATATAAACCGTAAAGCACCTCAGAATATTGCATGTTTTTATTAGATCTAATTTTGTGTTACATTCTACCATTTCATTTTATTTTATTTTTTTTTATTTTTATAGTTTAAATGAAAATTGAAAGAAAATATCCAAGATGTCCATGAAAGGAAGACTGTCAATTGGTCAATAAACGAGCCAGGTCTAATGGTGAGCAAAAAACATAGGATGGCATCTCCACAAAATCCTAAATGCCCTCTGCCAAGCACAACTCACATAAATATTTTTTGATGATTTTTGGAACTGCCCCACAGTTACTCTCTGTGAGAATGACTGACATCAGTTGCTACACAAATTTAAATAAATTATATAAAACATACTCAACAAAAGTGAAAAGATGATCAGCATACTCTGCGTCTTGTTTGCACATAATGCACCAGTTGGGCAAGAAAAAGTTCATCCTGATGAGGTTATCCATAAGATTATAAAGCCATAGGGTAGAATAGTTTTGTTTCAAGGTTTTAAAACTTCACTTGTTTTGCGAAAGATGTTACAGTGCAAAGTTTTGCATTACAGAATAAAGCAAGCCAGTGGCTAATAGCAATACATGCAAGACATTTGCGCATAGCATAAAGGACTTACTTGTTTTGTGAAAGATGTTACAGTGCATGAAGTTTTGCATTGCAGAATGAAGCAAGCCAATGGCTAATAGGAATACATGCAAGACATTTGCGCATAGCATAAAGGACTTACTTCCCTAGGGACATTTATGCTTACCCCTTGGAGTTGGGTCTTTATTTCCCTCCCTCCCTCCCTAATAGATTGGAGACTTACCTACTCAAGGCCTTCAGGACCTTAGCTCAAATGCCTCTTCAGTCGCTCCCCTAGTTGAATCATAATGAATGTTCTCTTGAAAAATAAATTATATGAGTTACAGAGGTATTTGCAAAGGTCATGCTGGTAATATAGTGTTTGTCTTAGCATTATTCCGCAACCATGGGTGAAGTCTATTCATTTTCAGCAGGTCGCACTGACTGCTATTCTTGCAATTATTCTCAAGTGCTGGTGGAAGGAAATAGCACCAATGTAATATAACAAAAGGTCTTTAATGAGTCATAATTCAAAGGAAGGTAATCTAGCTAAAACAAAAGGTCTTTAATGAGTCATAATTCAAAGGAAGGTAATCTAGCTGAAAGGGTTGCTTCCACTCTAAAAAAATATCCCAGGGATCTTATTCCCTCTTAGCAAGAGGTCCTTCCTAATTGTATTTTCATTTGTATCTTTTCTTCTTATCCTCCTAGTCCTTGCATTTGTCTGTTATGTTCTTTTAAATGCAATCTCCTCATTCCATTGTAATTCTTCTTTTCCTTCCCAAGAAATTAGTTTCTTATGTGAAAAGAAAATAAGTCTCTGTGTTCTTTGCTTTTCATGTTGTTCTGTTTTGTTCTGTTCTTGGTAACCAAGTCCGTACAATCAACGGTTTGTCTCTTCTTAATCGTTCATGTTAAGTCCTCTTTTATTTTATTTTTATTTTTTTCTGATCACAAAAAAGTATAATCCATTAAAATATCAAAAAAAGGACAAAACACCCATGTACAAGAGAGGAATACAAAACAGAAAACTATAAAGCCAAAGAAGCACGGAAGAGATGGAAAATGATCCGGCTATTAAAATCTTCAAATTATCAATTAAACAGCCATCTATATGTTCAATGGCCTTGATCACATGAAGAACAATACTAAGTTACCCAACTTTAGATAATGAGAACAAGCTAGCGAACCATCCTATTGCGTACACATTTACTTATCTAAAATGACTATGAATTGTATATATACATTGATGTTATGGTAAAATCAGCATCCTTTTTATACATTCAAGGCTTTACCCACTAACGATAATCTACTCCTAAGTACTTTTTCCACATGGAGTATTCATTATACTCAGTACCACAGAGGCCATGTTTTGGCCCATATTCAACAAATGTGGCAATGAAATTATTCTAACCTTCTTTAAGCTTGCTTTCCCTTCGCGTATAATCTTCAAAGGACTTTGAAGCTGCTTCTACATTGTCCACAGAAGATATTTTTCATGTGCATATCCCATGCAAGATTACATTCAGCCCCCAACTAATGACTCAAGAACACCATATGTTCCTTAATTGATATGTTGTGTTAACTGTTAAAGGTGTACACATTGCATGGATTGCTCAAAACTAGCTATAGCTCTATTCCTATTATGTTAGATTATTGTTATAGTTAAGATCACATGGTTTTTATTTTGAGACATAGCAACAATAATGCCAAACATAACATTCAATTTGATATGCCAGCAAACAGTATGAGTGCTCTATAATACCCTAGAGAAGGCTGTATTATAAACTGATTTGGAAAAAAAAAAAAAAGGGTTGTATTGTAAAGTGTTGGATTTGCACTTTCCCTGTTTAGGATAGAGGAACAAATGCAATTCACCCTACATCAAAAAAGTCCACAAGTTTTTCTGGACTCTTAAAGCATTCAGGTTCGAAAATGAAAATAAATTATTTTTTCAGTTCATAACAATTTAATAAAATCTAGTATAGGTACTAAAGCATTTGTTGTTGGATTAAACATCTAACAATACTCACTCAATTCAACAAAGCCTTAAATCACAACAGAATTTGACACCACAAGTTGACATAGACCATAAGGTTAATCGAGCCTGCCACTGTACATAATTTTGTAGTACCATAATACAATGCCACTTCTTGCATACCATCCCTTCCACAAAGTGATTAGTATATCAATGAAGCTCAATGCCTATGATAGTAGTGCCTATACCATTGTATTAAGGAAACTGTCCTTGTGGTTGTATACTTGTATGTTGTATCACATGAATTACTAAAACACCTGTGACATTTCTTCCCAATAAAAGATATTTAAATACCAAAGGTTAAAAAACTTTGTCCACTCATTGATTGCTATCCAGATAAAATCCAATACCCATCAAATTCTCCACAATAAGTGCCTTGTGGTAACTAATGGATAATATTGAGGGGAATAAAGGAAGGATAAAGTGAGGTATGGATGCCCACTCCGTTAGTTACAGAGAATGCCAACTTAAATAAGAAAGGAAAAAGTGAAATAGAAATCTCATAAAAGATATATAAGCTTCTGTTTAATAACATTGCATGCCTCCATAACAGGAAAAAAAAACGAGTACAGGAAGAAATAGTACACTTTTTTTTTCTTTTTTGGATAAGCCGGAAGCAATGCTATACTAAATACATTCATCGTCATTCGATTTGCACTGATTTAAAAATCTAGCCCAAGTTAATTGAATAGCATGATCCCCACTTCAACCTTCCAAAATCTTCATTAAGGTTTCAAGGGAACCAAGTCAAGTTGGAAATTGATTTGTTATATAATAGTTGACAAATTATGTCTGAAGTAACCTCTTGCGAGAATTGGAACTGTTCATTAAAATTCCAAAAGGAATCAGAAGGCTAACTAAATCTCACTTTGCCTCATTTGTGTTAGAACTAGACAAAATTCCATCTAGGTTTCTTCAAGTACCTTATGGATTCACGCAAAATGGGAAAAAATAAAATGTGAAATGCACGCATATCATAGCAAGGGCATTATCTAGGCAAGTTACACTTCCACAACAAAATAGTTAGTGGCATATTCATTGCAAAAATATGAAATTCTCACAAAGACATTTAGTCTGCGACTTAACTTAGTTCAATAAGCCTTATCCTAACTACTTTGGGTCAACTAAACAAATCCTTTTCCACCATTACACCATTTTTAGGGCACATCTTCAAATGCATCATAGACCACCATGTATCATCTCACAAGTTATAACCCATACTCACGTGCTTTTAAACATTCTCTTGTGCTTGAAGTCCAGCTAAAATAAAATTTAAAAAATAAAAAATAAAAACAAGCACACACACACACACACACAAACACAATCAGCCATCCTACCACAACCACTGCTTTCAATTGCACGTGACAAAACCATCTTGATTGGGGCTGTTTCTTCATTTTATCCCCAATTAGTGCCACCTCAAAATTCATATAAATACTTCCAAATTAATTTTAGCCTTTCTAGTCTAACCAATCATCCAACTTAACATCAACTATGCTTATTTTGTAAACAAGTTCCTTAACTACTTGGCATTTTCTACCATAATGCATGGCTAACCTGATACTCTGATAGCTATATAATAACATTTTCCCTTTGAAATGAAATGTATTTATCAATCACACAACATTGCATAAGCACTTCTCCACTTCTTCCATGTTGCTCCAAGTCAAAGGGCAACATCCTCTCCATTTTCCCCTTCTTATAAATTATTAATCCAATATAAGAAGTATGATCACTTTCAAGTATCTCTTATCCATCAATTTTCTTTCTTCACTTGTTTATGCTCCTAATCTTAATAATATTACAACATACAGAGTATATTTCCGTATTCATCCTACTTTTCCTAAATCCTTTCCTTTCCAAAGAATCTTCCCACAGTTCCATTCATTATAGAATGTTAGAATTTATCCCACCTATCACCTTGTCATCAAGAACCTCACTCTTCTGTTTCATTTTATTAGGATTCCTGGACTATCAAACTTTTCTGTAATTGTCTCTGGTCAACATTTCAAGTAATTGCTCCCCTTATTTTAATTGTGTCAATTATGATGGATGTGCCCATTCAAATAATGTGTAGATAAGATATGACTCTTTTGCACAGAACCATTAATTCAGCTTTGCGGCAGATTTTTTTTTTTTTTTTTGTCCTAGGTAGGCACATAATCCTTATTTCAATATAGGAAAGGATATAGAGCATTCAATGAAAAATGGAAGGACCTATTCATTATATTACATAGTCTGCCTTTTACATTTGACATAGTCTGCCTTTTACATTTGATGGTTTATTTCACTTTTAAGAGTAATCCCCTTCATAATATTAAACAGCGTGAGAAGTGAATATTGATAATAATTGGACCAATATCCTCTCCTGTATAAATGATTCATTGATTTTAATTCTGTTTGCTAGTATGCATCATTGATATTCATTAGTGTCGAGCAAGATAAATGGATAAACTGGAAGTGTGAAGAATGAAACCCATACTTGAATGGATTGGAAAACATACAATTTCAAAGCAGCGCTATATCTATATTTGCAAAACAGTGCTCAATGACAATCTAAAAACAGTTGGGGATGACCCATAAACCACTTAATAATCTATAGCCAGCTAGATTTTGCTGTTCTGTACAGAATAATTAACCCTGTGCAGTTGATGCAGGAAGTGCCAGTTCAGATGACCATATATATGTATATGTATATATAGATTAACAATGGATGGGACCCGAGCCATGGAGAAACCCCCAACCTCTTTGGGTAACATTTTTTTTCCCTTTTACCTTTTCTCTAAGCATCACAATTGAACCTTAACACCATTTTTAAAGGCATTTTATGTCAAAAATTAAAGAAAATATGAACTATGTAAATTTTTTCCTTCTTATTGGCTATACTGCTGAGATAAACATGCAGTTTCAGATATGTTTTCTCCCTCTCGATATTATTCAACAGGTTTTCTTCACACTTTTGGTGAACAGTATGAAATGCAATGCTCTGCGTGTTTCTGAGACATTATTCTTGCGACTGTTGAAACTAGATAAACAAAGTACAACGCTAAATAAATTGCATACCCCTTCTGTTCATATTATAATAGACCAATTTAAGGTTTAGTAAGAATATATGAGAAGTATGATTTGTGTCATTAATCAGCTCATAAAGTTTAAAGCATAGATGAGAATGATATTCCCTGATGGGTTGTTGCCGAATGGTCAATATGGTGCGATGTAGCACTACTTTTTTACTTTTCTTTTTAACTTTATTTTAATATGGATTTCGTGCAGTGCTTGAGTTGGCTTAAGTTTAAGAATACGAGTGGATGAATGAACTCGGGTGAAAGAGGCACGTTTCAGGGTTGGCATTGTTGTCACTCAAGATTTGTTAGTATAAAGCTGGCTGTGGATCTCATATAAGGAACCGAATAAGTGATGGGAAATACACGTATACAAAACATGAAAGCGAGAAAGCATTCATCTGAAGAAAGCAGACAAAGGTGGACAAAACTAACCGCCTTTGCAAACTCAATTCTAAGAGGCATGCCTGCAAGAGGGAAACCCTGAAGCCCTCTCATGGCAGAGATGGCATCTTCTTCGTTTTTGAAATTAATGAAAGCATAGCTACGGCCCGGTTGAAAAGCGACGCTCTCCAGCTCTCCAAACTGTAGAAAATGATCAGTGAAAGTAGTCTCGGTAATGATGTGAGATAAATTGCCGACCCAGAGGTGCCTCGATGGTGGCGCGTTCGTCCGCCCTTGATGGCTCTTGTCTTCAGATCTTGCCGGATAGTCCCTCCGAAACCTCTCCCTTCCACCTCGTCCGCTCTAAAATTGCCACAATCAACAACAACCCCCCACCCCCAAAAAAAAAAAATTAATTAATTAAATTAAATTGAACACCAATATATATATACACCAACACAGTTCAATCTGATAAAACAATTTATGGCACTTGATATTCGCATGCTGTTGTAGTCTCTGAAATAAGGCAAAAATAAAATTGTTATTTCATCAAATTGAGAGAGAATACTAACCATATTCTTCCAGAGTGTTCAAACTTCTGTAGGAGAGAATCAAAGAAACCAACAACTATATTATCACCTCCGGTATATCAAATTAGCAAAATAGCATAGCATGGGGACTGGGGAGTAGTAGAACTAGAAGCAGCACAGGACAAGGAGGGCTCAAGCGTTTTGCAACAATACGCCAAATCCGTTTATTAGGGTTTGGGAATGGATCGGTGATTTTGATTTTAATATTTTATCACCCCCACCATACCACATTTTCGTTTCCGACTGGATATGACGCACGTGGCAGCTTCGTGCTCAGCTTGTTTCTGCCCCATTTTACCCATCATTTTGTTTTTCCTTTTCATTTTATACAAAAAAATTATATCAAAATCCCATAAAATTTGTCAAAATTATAATGATCAACCTCTCCTAGAGGGTGAAGTTGCTATAATTTACGCGTGAGGTTTCAACTATCTTGAACATGCATTAATATATTTCGAGTTCTGATATTATTAGTTATACCTCATTTTAATTAAAATCAGTTAAGAATATAATTCCTTAAATTTTTATTCATTTAGGTACCGTTTGGTCGCCCGTAATGGAATGTAATATAATATGATTACGTGTGAATCACGTTACTTACTTGGGAATGGAAATGTGTAATGTGATTATCCTCCACAAGTTTGGATATGTCGGGAATGTGGAATCATATACCCACACAATTACAGGGCTAGTGTTTGGATAGGTATGTGATGTAATTCTCAATTCTTAACATTTGACCATAATACCCTCATTATAGATTTGTTTTTCAAAATATCACCATTTATTTAACGATAATTTTTTCAAAAATCAACCGTCGGATGACTATGATTTTTTACAAGCATGACATAGAGAGGATGAACATCTAATCCAACGGTCAATTTTGTGAAATTAAATTTGTGGTTCGATCCAAGTCAATTGATCAACTTAATTGATATTTTGTTTAAAAAATATAGTGAAGAAAGCCTATATATATATACAGTTTTGCTTTTCTGCCACATCTGACTAGCCTACTGCAGCACGCCTCCCTTTTCATTTCGAAAAGCTGAGAACTCCTCTCTCTCTCCCTCCATCTCTCTCTCTTCATCTCTCTCCATCCTCGTCGTCGTTGGACTGGACTGGACTCTTCTACTGCGAACTATTGTCCCCTCTCACTCTCTCTCTCTCCTTTCATCTCTTTCTCTCTTCTTCGTCGTCGCCGGATGAACTCGCCGAACTGAATAGCAAACCACTCTCTCTCTCGCCGGACTGAACAGCGAACCACACAGTCCAATACGCCTTTTCAGCTTTTCAAGATGCTTTATTTATTTTTTATTTTGTTTGGTATTTTGTATAGAGAAACATCATCTTGATCTCTTCCTGCTGTGGGCTGTTTCGTTCATCTTGGTATGTTCCTTTATTTATGTTTTGTTTTTGTGTAAAGAATAATGGCATCTTGATCTGTTCATGCCTATTGTTTCCTTCATTTATGTATATTCCTTTATTTATGTTTAGGTTTTTTTGTAAAGAATAACGGCATCTTGATCTGTTCATGCCTACTATTTCCTCCATTTATGTATATATTTTTTAGATATTTTGTTATAATAATGGAAGCTTAATCCTTTCTTGTCTTACTATTTCTGTATACTTTTGCACAATGTATTATACTATTGGTAGCAAAATGTTAGGCTACCAGGACTGGGATGGTTTGTCTGCCACCTCTCTTTTTAAATTTATACTTTTGCCATTCAGTTAATATTTTGTATAGAATAATGGCATGTTGTAAGATCCCGAAATTTTTAATAGTAATTTTTCTTATTTGTTATTATTTTATTTTATTTATTGCACACATGGCGTTTTGTCATTGGCCATAGAGTGTGCCATGTGGCCACTTTTTAAGAAGGGTGCATGAGAGTATTATGAATGCATTATAATTGAAATGCATTATTGTGTCAACAAGTGGTGGATGATCACCATATTATATTTTATGATTAGAAATTAATATATATATATATATATATATATATATGATTGATTCAATGTGTGCATATATATATATATGATTAGGGTGAGACCCCATCCAATTTGTTGGGTAGTGGGGTGTTTGTGTTTTGAATGGAAGATAGAATTGGGATTCGGGAGGAGGAGAGAAAGAAATGTAGATAAGGTGATTGAGGGAGAGAGAAAGTTAGGAGAAAGAGAAAGGTAAAGGGGAAAGTAAGATAGGGAGAGAAGGTTAGATAAAGGAGAGAGAGAGATCAAAAGAGGAGGAAGAGACGGGAAAGAGGAGGAAAAAGAGAGAGAAAGAGAAGAAAATAAAAAGAAAGAGAATTGAAGAAGAGTAAAAGGAGAAGCTGAGGGGATGAGGGAGCTGCATAAACACATAGCAATTGGTAAATTTATTTCATAATTCAGAGCTTAGTAAGGTGAGATACTATTTCTATTTCAATTATATTTCAATTTTTAGATTGAATATGATATGATTTAATGATGAAATAATGACTTACATATATATATATATATATATATATATCAATGGGGATTTCAAATCTTGGATTTTTATTTTATATGAAAATAAAAAATTGAAACTTTGGGACTATTTTTCCCATAAACTATATCAACTCAGGATCATGTGTACCAAATTTGGGAATTTTCCGATCAGTAGATTAATTTCTATAATTTTCTGAAGTCTAGTAATATTGAAACTTTGAAAATTTAAAGTATATTATGTATATGTCCGAAAATTCTGAAATTTGAGTATATTGTAAAGCTTGAATTTATGGATTTTTAGAGACAAGAATTATGGAAAAAGACCTATGGGTGAATGAGAATTTCTAGAGAGAGAAAACTTCCATGAAGCTTTAATAGTAAGCACAAGGGGTATTTTCACAGTGTATCGAAAAATTATGATTTTTATATATATGGTATAGATTGATTTTATATGAATTTAGAACTTTGAATCACTTCAATTGGATGTGAATTGTGAGAGAAATTGAGAAATAAAGTTGCCGAAAAATCTGAAATTTTATTAACTAGCCTACTTTGGCATCATTTTTAAATATGTTCGGATGGGAGGTGTTATACACCACCATTATATTTTGAAAACTTAGATCACACAAATTCTGTAACATTTTGAATCGCCCAAATCGGATGAGTAACAAAGGAAATATAAGTGTGCAAAGTTGGCCAAAAAGATGGAAAATATTGACGTACCATGTACGTGAGTGTGCATGTATAATCCTGTGCTATGAAGGTGCATAGTAGACCATACACCCTAAATTGCAAATTAATACTTGTGAATATCATTTTGATTTGGAATTATTTTTAAATATCCTAATAAATCAAGTTGATATAAATGAGTGCAAAAGTTGTTGTTTGGTATGCATGAAAGAGCCTAGAAAATTATGGAGCATAGTAAAGGTGCACAATAAGGCTTACCATGTAACCTCACTGTATTTTGACTATTCTAGTATGATTTTTCAATCTAACAAAATTTGATAAATTCTACAAAAATCAAACAAATGTCCTAGAATGGATTATTGTAAAAAAAAAAATACATGTGGATAGAAAATTAACTATCTTTCAAATTGTGAGTCTTTGGAAAATAGTTAAAAATCATGAATAATTGATTTTATAAAAATTATGATGATTAGTGAGAGATCTTGAAAATACAAGTTATGGAAATCATATTGGCATATATATAAACTGTTAATATATGCTTGTGATATTTGTAAAGTTTATAACATACTGTTATTATTATGAATAAAATGATGAAGCATGTTAATTGTTATGTATAAAATACATACATGTGATAATTGCCATAATTATTGCACATAAAATTGGCATATGGCATGTGGTGATGATGTTATGAGAAAGTGACTGGGCTTATCAGTAAATTCCATACATCTCATAGTAACAATGCGTTTTAAGAAAATAAAACCGTACATTTGCTATGTGAATATGTATGTATGGGCGCGCATGTTACGCATGCAGACAAAGCGTACAATATTGTTACTTGGAGAAGTACGGGGTGTTACAGTGGCACAGTTACATGTGGTGGCTCAAGTTGAGTGAGCAGAATGATTTATTTGTATATCACTGATATAACTGTTGATATGAGATATATGTTGAGTTGATATACTATGAAATGTATGAATGAATTGCTATACATGAATTGTTGATATGAGATATATGCCATATGTATTGCATGGAAGAATTGCATCTGGCATGAGACACAGTTACATGTGAAATATATTGCATAGAAAATCATATGCATTTGTGATTATTTATGTAATTGTGGAAATGAGGAGTTGAGATTCCACCGACGGACAAATGATCCTGGAAACAGTTAGTACACTAATATATCACCCTTACTAAAAACAACACGTAAATCCTCCTGTCAATAAGTGACAGTTGCGGTAGGTCCTAAAAAGGCAGGGACTGAGTGATATACATCCTAAAAAGGCGAGGATACTGTTGTGGTAGATGATTGAGAATGATTAAGAATGGTTGAGATGGTTGAGTACCTTAAAATGAGGTAGCCATCAATTGTGGTGAGATGGTGAATCCTAAAATAAGGTTACCATCAGTGTGAATGTTTGATGTTTTGCAGGAAAGGCAGAACAGAGAAAATGGCAGGTATGACTGCATGAGCATTGTATCGTATATCTGTCATATGCATAAAGCATGCATGTAGTGTAAAATTATTTATTGTGAAAAAGTGATGGATATATTCTGTAATATATATAAATGAATTACAGATATGATGATTTATTTATGTGATATTTGGCTGATGATAAAATTTGTTGACAGACATGAGAATGAGGAAGGATGTAAATATTTCTGAATGTGTTGAGAAAAGAAGATATTGTATTCTTGTAATATGATTCTCAATAATAAAAATGACTCACCGTGGACGTAGGCAAATTTTGCTGAACCACGTAAATCCTGGTGTTCGTTTATTTTTTCTGCTATGTGTTTTCTTTAAGATGATGACACGTTATTGGCATGAGACTCTATCCAACTCAGTAAACCAAATGGATGTTTATGGAATTCGGGTACATTACGGGACTGTACTTATAATACAAACTAGTACTCAGCGCTATCTTTAATTTTTGAGATGTTGAAAAAAAAAATTATTTAAAGTCTTCCGCACGCGTATTTTGAAAAAAAAAAATGTTTTAAACCGTGTTAATTTTAAAAAGAAATTACTCAAAAGATAAGCGCTTGGTGTTTTATGTCACTATGGCATTTTCATATAGGGGTTAGCCCGTGTAGGGTGTTACACATGTCTAGTAAATTCCATTTGAATTCATAGACAGATTTACTCCATCTGTTTGCTAGAAAAATTAAAAAGGTTTCTCTTTTGAAATAAAATCAAAAGAAGTTAATTTCTAAAAATTAGCCGAGTTTAGATTGGCGAGTTTAGTCCGGCGAGGCAATGAGGAGA
>JAESVK010000923.1:120934-146327 GCA_017140935.1 Hamamelis virginiana
ATTCTTATTCTCACAGTCGCTGCCCTCCTCCTCCTCCTCCTCCTCCTCTTCCTTTTTCTTTTTATTCTTATTCTGGTTCAGTGGCGAAAATGAAAGGGGGCACGCTTGGAATTTTATAAAAAATTAAAATGCATTCCAGGGAATGATTCCAGATTACCACGTTCGAAAATGGAATGGGATTACGCCTGAATGTGGAATCAGATTACAGCCAAGCCTTTATATTCCGGCCTTGTGTGCCGCGCCAAACAAGATAATGTAAGGAATGTAATTGGGTTACACTTTACATTCCGGATTACGGTCAACCAAACGCTACCTTAATGCATAATTTATCTCAAGATTCCAATCCAAAAATTTAAGAGTCTTAACTGATTTTAGTTAAAATGAGATATCCCTCGTAAGAACATTTTTCATTATATCTCTTAGTTGGATTAGATTTATTTATTTTTTGTGGAAGACAACTTTTTTATTTGTTGTAGACATAATCTAGTAAAATTCCACTCCCACAATAAAATAAATTTCAAATTAATTTAATATGTCATCTTATTTAAAGATATTATTAGCCCTAGGGTCAATTTCATTGACCACATTTTGATGATCAACAAACATTACTTTAGTTACTAACAAATAGTAAGTGTTTTTGTCTCCATAGAATCAAAGACATATCTTGTTGAAGCTCATCAACATATCTCAAGCTTCTCAATTGTGCAAATAATAAAACTCAATGGAGCATGAAGCTTAAGGAAATCATTTTTAAGCCATTCCTTTAAGACCTTTGAAGTCAAGATGTTTAGGAGTTTTATGTAAGACAACTCAATTGGTTAAACTTGCATAGCTCAAGCCAAAAAAATTTCTTACTTTGCATTAGCATATGTTCTCTTGGAAATATTGTAAAAAGCTTCGGACTAGCTCAAGAGTATGTCTAGTTTACTAACCCATTTAGTTTAGTCGACTAAACATGATCCAGGAGCTAAGTTCTTAAAAATTCTGAGCCTAGTCAATTAAATATATAGAGTAGTCGACTAAGTGGTCTTCTAATCAACTAACTCCCTTATCCAGTCGACTAAGAGGGATGCAGTAGCCAAAGTTTTGAAATGCAGAAGAGCTAGTCAACTAACCCATTAGTCTAGTCGACTAACCGTGTCCGGAAATTTTTCTAAACTGTTTTTGACATAGCTAGTCGACTAACACTCTTTGCCTAGTCGATTAACCAAGCTTGGGAACTCATTTGCTTTGGAATTTTAAGTGGCTAGTCGACTAACACCATTTGTCTAGTCGACTAAGGATTCTGCAAATGCAAAACGACTCTTTTCTCTTTGAGCAAATGAAGCATTAAATGTGGCTTACTCTTCTCCTCTCCTCCAATGAGATTGAAGGATATTTCAAACGGCCATTTCAGACCTAAATGGATATATAAAGAGGTTTTCTTCTCATTTATTGATATTAATCCAACTCCAGTTAATATCATTCATTTCAAGCATTCATCATTCAAAGCTTTCTCTTACAATACTTGAGCTATACTTGTTAATCATTTGAAATGCTATTAGTTGAGCTTTATACTTGTGTAAATTAGCTTGTTGAAGCATTTATTGTACACAACTAACTCTTGTGAGATTGTGTTGAGTGTTCTTTGTGAGCACTTGGGTGTGTTCTTTGTGGGCACCATTGAGAGTTATTTGTAAGCTCTTGAGTAAGTTCTTTGTGAGTTTAGGTGAAAGTCTTCCACCTGGAATAAAGAAGACTATGTAAAGGTTTCTCCACCTTGAATGAGTAATCCTTAGTGGATTGTGGGAATCCTTGGGCTGAATGCTTAAGACGAGGAGTTGGCAAAGTCTGAACCTCGTTAAATCACTGTGTTTGATTTATCTTCCCTCTCCCATTTTAATTAATTGCTCATATATATTTGCTTGTGTTGAAATTAATTGAACATAAAATTTATTTGGTAATATTTGATTAAAGTTTGCAAAAAACCCTATTCACCCCTCTAGGGTTATATATTTGGGACAACAGATTGAAAGGATGTGATTGATAAAACAAAATGGATTCGCAGCGGAAGTTATACGATAAAAAAATTTATTCATATAAGAGGATGAATCCATCCATCACAAACTTTTTAGGATTCGATTCAAGCATGGGGATCATGTGTTTATGCATACAAGTATATAGTATTTAAACACTTTTAAACATACTTACTTGATTTCCTTAGCGTAGCTTTCCTTCGCTAGTTTCAAAGTTTTGAAACCTCCAACGGTATCCACACGAACACAAGACCTCTTGAACTATTGCACTTCACAACCTTTGGAAAAGACAAGCTTGGTGAGGGGAAATGGAGAGCACAAAATTGGGAGAGGGAGATGGAGGGTCATGGCCCTAGGGATTTCTCACTCTTTTTATTTTGTCTCCTCTAAAATGATGAGTGGGAGGCTTAGTGCTAGCATGTCCCATCATGTAGTATTTATAGAGAACCTCTAGGGTTTCTATTTAATACTTATTTCCAAATATAACTTAATTCCTTATATATTAACAATTAATAATAAGGTTATTAATTAAATTATAATTAAGAAATTCCCTTCTCTTTTTAATTCAAGAGACTCACTTATGCTTTTTGTTTGTGTGTGACCCATTGGGTTCAACCCAACCTAGTAGTGGTTCGGGACATCTCATGTTCCCTAAAATAGAAACTTTATATTTTTGGTTCGATTGGAACAATTCCAATTTTGCCCTAAATGAAAACACTTATCATTAGGCCTACACTAGTCATGAGTGACATCTAGCAACATATCATGACGTACCATAGGTTTAGGTGAATAGCAGAACTATATGAACCCTTCATGTTACTTAATCCTTTATCCCCTAATGTCACTGTTAAGATAATAGGTATGGTGATCTGTCAAACTATATCTTAACAACTCGATATATGTTCCACAAAATATAATCTCAATGAGGTAAATGCAGTGAAACTCTTTTCACTGTTTACCTATCACTCTGGCTAGAGATTCACCTTGAGAATTA
This sequence comes from Hamamelis virginiana, assembly GCA_017140935.1. Taxonomy (NCBI): domain Eukaryota; kingdom Viridiplantae; phylum Streptophyta; class Magnoliopsida; order Saxifragales; family Hamamelidaceae; genus Hamamelis; species Hamamelis virginiana. Next base: position 123,944 of record JAESVK010000923.1, read on the forward strand.
TCTTTGTGAACTGATCATGATATTCTTTCCCATCTAGTGAGAGTGATGATTCCTTATTACACACTCATCTATGTTCATACATAACTTATTAGAGCCAATAAGTACCGATTACATCCTTATGGTGGAGGCTGTATGAGATACTATCAAACTCTAGTAACCTATGCATAAAATAGCTGTGATGTCTCAGGTATAAAGACTACCAATTAAATGGACGTAACAAAAGAATATTCCTTTTAACTTGATCTACATAAGAACATTCTAGTAGATCATGTTCAGTGTACATATTCTCTAATATACATCCACGGATTAACTAAAATGTCACTACACTGATAGGAAAGACTATCTATCCCCCCATTAGAGTTAGTTTAAATCATGTGCTACTCTTAATGATTTATAAAATGTCCTCTTTAATAAACCTATGAGTAGGAACAGTTTAGAATAAATGTTTATGAGAAATATCAGTCTCTCTATCTCAACAACTTGAGATGTATATTTCTCTTATCATTCATTCATGGACTTTGTCATATATATAATTAAATATATAAGACAATTTAAACCTTCTAATAAATATAATATGAAATAGATATGCTCTTTAGGATTGGTTTTAGGGCATATCTCTAACACAGATATGTTTAGAGTAATGTAAATATAAACATGATAAGCAAAATGTAATGTAGAGTTCTTTTCTTATGAGGATGTTCTCACATAAGCTTATGTGAAGACTTGACTTTTTAGCCGATATAGAATGGATATTTTGAAAAATGGGCTATTGAATTAAATGTTTTTCCTATTTATGACATACATGCCAAAAATTACAATGATCTGACTGCTGATTTCTAAAATACAAATTGATCTGACTACCGATTTCTAAAATACAGATTGTGAAAAACTATGACAATATCTAACAGTCATAATTTTCCACACTCTGTATTTTAGAACTGATTATCATATCACTGTGATTTTTGGCATACATGACATACATTGGAATAATATCTAATCCAACGGTTAGTTTTGCAAAATTCCCGCCGTACATTGACTGAAAAACCAAATCCTCACATAAGAAAATCCTCATAAGAAAATTACTAATATAATAAATATATATACAAAATAAAATATTATTAATATTTTTTGGGTTATATAACCATCAGATCTTTAAATAAGATTTTAATACTATTAGGTTCGAGGTATTACTATTAGACTTTATACCATTAGATCTTTTAAATTGGGTTATTTTAAAAACTTTATGATATAAAATTTAATAACTTAAATTTTATAATGTATTTTTGAATTTTGAGAGACTTTTGAATATATAGATATACAAAAATGATTAAGTAAGGAATGATCCTTAACCTTAATTTAAGGTCCACTTACAATAGGATAGATATTTTGAAAAATTAACTGTTGGATTAGATAATCTTCTTATATATGTTATGTTTGCAAAAAATCACAGCGATCCAACGGTTGGTTTTCAAAATACAGACCGTTAAATAATTGTTACAGCATCCAACAGTAAATATTGTTAGTTTATTTCATGAACTATATTTTAAAAACCGGTGGTCAAATCACTGTGATTTTTAACAGACATGACATACACAAGAAGATTATATAATCTAACAGTCGGTTTTTCAAAATACATATCTCGTGTGAGAAAACAGTGAACAGACCTTAAATTAATTTAAGGACCTGTCCTTAAATGATCATTTCTCCATTTTTTTTTTCCTTTTATTTATTCCATTATCAATTCAAACTCTCACTCTTTATTAAAAGCTCCCCACACTCTTTAAACAACGCATGCGCCCCAAGGTTTTTTCTTTATCCAATTACTTTATCCATTCTTATACTCATTTCAAATATTTATTTAAAAAATAGTAAAGCTCTCTTTCACATATTTGTGTACGTGATTAGTTCAAATGTTAACAAAAAAGGTTACATTAATATTATTCATTTATTTTTAAATAACAATAATTCACAGTTAATTTTTAGAAAAAAATTGCATTTTTTTTATATTATAAAACTGGACAACATTAGAAAAAATATTTTGTTCAATAATGTTAAAATTAAAATTGATTAAAATTTTTGCTAAATATTTATATTTTTCAATAAGTTTCTTAATGTTCCACTATTATTTTCACATCACCCGAGATTTTAAAAATAATTTATTAAATAGTGAAAAAATTAAAATTGATCAATTCATTTATTAAATATTTTATTTTTTGATAAATTTCTTAATGTTCCACTATCTTTTTTACATCTGAGCATCGCCTGGGGTTAATGCTAGTGCCATATATTTCAAAAGATTGCTCCCAAATGAATCATAACCCTTTACTTATTATGGAGAGAGAAATTGCTAAAAAAGAAAATGATTGGATGATCCACCACATCATTTGAGATATACTTTTGAAATAATTTTTTTTTGGAGATACAACATTTTTATTTATTTATTTATTTCTGATAGAAAACAAAAAGTTAATTAGCTATGCAAAACTGGGATGAGGCCGTCCTCTTCCTTCCCTCCATTTCCGTTTTTCCTCGCTTCATTCCATTATTATTCCAAATACACTCTCGTCTCCGTGCCTCCACCTGTGACATCAACCACAAGCCGTGACGGTTCGTTGAGTGTACCGGTGCCCGCTCACTTCCTACTACCTACCGATGTGAAAGACGTGAGAAATCAGGGTCTGGGATTCTCTTTCACAGACGGAGAGAATAGGCACTCGCCAGCGGTCCACTGTCCAAATCTCGCTAAGTATGCTTTATCGGCTCCTCTAATTCTAATTTAAAACCCTATTATCAATTCTAAATCAATCGCGGTTATGAGAATCAAAACCCGGGCATGTAGGGCTGGGATCTCCAAGATTCCTCCCAAACCTTCGTCAATGGCGGTTCGTGTCCTTAGTCATCTGGTACTCTCTCTACCTCATTTCTTTTCCACTGATTAACTGCATTTTGCTGTTATTCTCCCATTTTCCTTCTCTTCTATTATAATTTTTTTCTTCACACACACACACACGTATAGTCTCGATATTGTACGGATACGTAGATGCTTTTCGAGTGTTTCGTAGATACTTTATTTTAAAAATCGATTATTAAATTACTATAATTTTCGGCGCACATGACATAGATAAAAAATTATTTAATCTAATTGTCAGTTTTTCAAAATACCTATCTTATGGCTCAGTGGGATGGGCTAGCGATAAGATAGGTAGGGACGTAATGATCAATCTTTTACATTCTATATTTTGAGATGCTGATATCGGATCTCTGTGATTTTTGGTATACGTGACATCCATAAGGAGAGTATCTAATCCAGAGTTAGTTTTTCAATATACGGAGTCAATAATTTTTTATATATATACACAAAGAGATGCTAGTATAAGGTGCAAGTGACTTCGATAGGATTGCAAAATAAATTTTGAAAAACCGACCGTTGGATTAGATGGTCCTCTTATACATGTTATGCCCGCCAGAAATAACATTTATCCATTGGTCTGTTTTTGAAAAATTTCACTGTGAAAAGTTGACATTTTTGTTGTTCAAAATGTCCCAATTTGTTCATTGTCGGTTTTTTCATAAATTTGACTGTTTGATCAATGTGATTTTTGGAAAACATGACATACATAACAGATGTATCCAATCCAACTGTTTGTTTTTCAAAATATGTTATGCAACTGGTCCTACAGAGGTCACTCGATGCAACTTTGTGTCAGGTGCACCTATACTAGCATCTCCATGTGTGTGTGTGTGTGTGTGTGTGTGTGTGTATATAGGGCAGGTTTGGTAAATACAAATTTTAATACAACTTCTCGCACAAGTTTTAATAAAACCCTAATAATTTTTTTTTTTGGAAGTTGTGTTTTCTGAAACAATAATGTTGGGTTACATATCCTTATCCCGCAGGTTATGCCTGCCAAATATCACATTGATCAGATACAACAACCTTTTCATTTATAAATTCACATTTCTAATGAATAAAAAATTTAACGTTTATTGATGAAGCAACTGTTAATCTTTATTTGACTTAATATTTCAGAGACATGATGTGTATGAGAGGAACATATAATCAACAGTGTGTTTCACGAATACTATTGTGCTGCTACTGTGTATATTTGTGTTTGTGTGATATTTATTTATTCGCATAGATTCGATGAACACAAGTTTAAATAAAACCCTAATAACTTTTTCTTAGAGTTGTATATTGCAAAACTCACTGGTGGATTAAATGCTTTTTTTTTTTTTTTTGGCATGTTATACATATCGAATATCACGTTGGTAGGACATCAGCAGTTATTCGATCAATAAACTCACATTTTAAATGAATAAAAAATTTCACATTTATGGACAAAATAGCTTTTAATTTCCAATTGACTAGTATTCAACCGATATGATTCGTATGAGAGGAATATGTAATCCAAAGGTGGATTTCACAAAAGACAACTCACACCAAAAATGTGTAAAAAATTTGTGTTCATATAACGAACATGTTATTTATGTTAAATAGTCACCTCTGGAAGACTCATCCAATTCAATTTCAATCTCTTTCTATGCACAGCCGGGTTGTTCTGAAGTTCATCCTGCTACCTCAGTCCATGATACCACCGTAAATGAAGCTGAAGGTGTTAGCACACACGGTGTTGTGCCTGAAACATCAAGTTATAGTGATGACCGAAAGCGTGATTGCTTATCTCCCAGCTCAAGTGGCAAAATGGCTGTTCTTGCAAAAAAACGCCGTAATTCAGCCCCTGATGTCTCTTTGGAAAAACACTGGCAGCAGAAAAAGACTTGTATTAAATGTGATAAAGGTGGGCAGGTGTTGGTTTGTAGTGAGAGTGGCTGCCCATTAGCTGTTCATGAGAAGTGCATGGGCTGTTCGGCTATATTTGATGATATGGGATGCTTCTACTGCCCCTATTGTTTGTATAAACGATCAGCAGTGGAATCTGATAAGGCAAGGGAAAAGGCTATGCTGGCAAAAAAGGCTTTATCAAAATTTATTGATAGAAAGATTGACGGAAACCTTCAAAAGCAAAAAGCCATGAGATCTAAGAAGAAAGAACCACATTCATCAACAAGTGCAAGAGATAGAAATTACAATGATACCGAGAATAAGCTAAACAGTGATGAAGCTCCCAATCAATCTTTGCAAGCAGAGGAAGATCTACAAGGAGGTGCATCTGCCCTGGATTGCACAAGATGTTTGGTATCTGTTAAAGGGGCATCGTTTGGAAATGAGCAAAATGATGTTTTATTTGGCAAGTGTGGGGAAAATGCAAAAGTAGCCAACTGCAATCAGCCTACAACAGTGCCTACAACAGTGGTTGAACAAGAAATATGCTCAAAGATTTCTGGTCTTGATGGCAGTGACAATTGTAGACAAGAAGAGACAACACCAGCTAATGTGTCCTTTCAGGCTTCCATACCTAAAGGGGAAAACACACAGAATTCTGAGGCACATCAGTTTGTAGCTGATGATGTTGGAGAAATATTACAAGTAGAGCACTCAGGACAAGTTGATGGCCACCATCGTGAGGAAGTTGTTGAAGATCAGCTTCAAGCAGAGGAAAATGTTGGTCCAGCAAGGAAATCCTCTTCTGAACTAAAAACCACTGCAGAGGAAAATGCAGGAGACAGAAATAAGAAAGTTATTACATCCAACAAGTCAAGCCAACTACATGAGCCTTCTAACCAGTTGTGAGTTATTCATATGCTTTAAGAATGCTCATTAGCTTATTTCTTGTGAGGTTTCATGTTGGAAATGATACACTTCCATTGTGAAATAGTAGTTAGTGGAGTGTTTGACGTGTGTTGCTTACTGTTAATTGAGATTTAATTCTTTTTCTAATTTGCAGCGCTAGCTCAACATTTCTGAATGCAAGGCGTAAGAAATTGCCATGGACAACTGAAGAGGAAGAAATGCTAAAGGTCTTAATTTATGGATTCTCTCTCCCTCTCTCAGATAAAACAGTAATTCATATGAAAGATATGAGTAGATAGGGATTACTTATTCTCTTTTCTCGCATCTCTCTCTCCCACTCTCTCTCTCTCTTTCTCTCTCTCTCTCTCTCTCTCTCTCTCTCACACACACACACACACACACACTCAACCACTTTTTCAAATTCAAAATTCAAATCAAACCCTTTTCAGCACTTTTTTTTTTTTCTATTTTCATAAGGTATTATTATTTTTTGTTTTTTCTTTATGTGTAGTTTATAAATAAAGGGTAATGTCCTAAAATTCCATTTTCAGGTAAGTTTTTTACCCCATACTGGCAGGTAAATATGTTAAAACAATCATGTAATTTAGCCTAATTTGTCATATTGTCTAAGAAAATTTGTGCTCACTTTAGCTATGATCTTACTTCCTTTGATCCAATCTAACCCACCTACATGCAAAGATTGGGATTTTTCCCATTCAACTCCTGCAATGCAATAGAGCCACCTCTTAATATTTATTTCTCCTGTCAAGCCAATCAGAGTTCTCAGAGTTCTGGGAAAAGGACACCTTCAAGTTAATGCTGTCCTGTGTGGATCTTAATTTGTTGATTCCTTAAATAGAGATTGGTAATAGCACGCCATAGAAGCTGCACTAGCACCTCTCGTTGCACGTGTGGTGGTTCCTCCTCACAGCATTTTCTACCCGATGAAAGAATTTTGTGCTTTTGACATCCTCTGTAAGTTAGATTTCTATTTGTAACTACTCTATTCCAACTTGGCAAACCTTTTGAATCTCCCCTCGAGTCTGGATCTCTAAGCTTTCTCCAATACCCAGCCAACCTTTTGAGTTTGGAACGCTAACTCTCCAATTTCAAAACTGAGTTTTGCTGCTCCTACCGATCCAACTCGAGTCCTAGCTTAGAGAGCTGTCAAAAAAGCATGGTATCTGTCAAATGACTCCATATTCCAATGGTTAATCTCCTCCATAGGGGCTTAATTTTTTATTTTTTTTTCCGCCATTTGTTTTTTTAAAAAAACCTTCCTTTACCTTGAAAAGAGAAAATACTACCTTCCCATCTCTTCATCTTATCCATGAACTTCAGAATTTCTAAAAACATAAGCTTCAATATTACTGGCAAGTGATGCAATATTGGCATTAGAAGGATGAAGCGGCCAAGAACCAAAACCATCCAACTTGCATTCCTGAAGAAATTTGTCTAATTTGGGTCTTGGTAGACACAAGCCTATCTTGGTTGTTGGATGCAAATCCACCAACTCAAAACAATCGACAAAATTAGAAAACTCCTGCATGTTTGATGTACCCCGATCTCTTTGTGCCTTTTCTCTATCTCCGAGTTGAATTGGGCTCTGGTCAAACATCTCTCCTTCTAGCTTCCTCCATAGGTCTCAGACTCATGTTATTATCCCATGCATATTTTACCTTCATTAACAGGGAACGTTAGCCTGAAACCCAAACGACCTTCTCAAAAATACTCTTCTCTAACTTGTTGGTATCTAACTTTTTTAAGTACTTTAAAATCATGCAGGAAGGAGTGCATAAATTCTCAACTACAGTTAAAAAAAATCTCCCTTGGAGGAAAATTTTGGAATTTGGTTCTCACATATTTCATCAGACTCGTACTCCAGTTGACCTCAAGGATAAATGGAGGAACATTTTGGGGAAAGAAACCTATGCAATCAGCAGAAGGTCATGATGGTAGATTCAAGAGGAAGGAGGTAACTTTGTTATTTCGTGGTAGCTTGGTAAATGTCTGATTGGTCATTTATGTCCTTTAATTGGCATCTAGCCCAGTGCCACTGAGTAGGTGTCAAAAGATAGCATCGAATCTTCTTTCCATAGGTTTAAAATTTGAGAAATTGTTTCTTTTTTTTCTTGGGTAAAGTATGTATTTCATTAATAATATAAACATGGGAGGTATACAAAAAAGAACCATAATTATAATAACGAAGTACTAAAAAAAAGATGGAAGACTTGTGGGAGTAAAAAATAACCGACTCTTTTCACTCAAAAATATTTCTAGCAACACGAGATTTCAAAAGCAAAATTGGTTCTTCCTCTCCCTGAAAAACCCCTATATTATTTTCTTCCCTAGGTCCAAAACATAGCATGTAGGACCATCTTCCAAACTGCTAGGCACGTCTTCCGGCTACTTTTGCACCACCATCTCTGTTATCGTTGTTTAACAGAAGAGGTATCGTCCATTGTACTCCAAAGAAGCTTAGACAGTAACTCCGCAATTCCTGTGCTATAGAACAATGTAAAAAAAGATGTTCTATTGTCTCTGCCTCAACCTTACACATTCCACAATAGTTTGGCATAGCAAGCTTTCTCGTCATTCATCAATATTTGTCAATTGTTCTGACAAGGAACATAGGAAAGTGTTTTAGCTTTTCTTTTTATTTTTCTTTCTTCCCCTTTTTTCTTAGAAGGAAAGATCATGCTAGGTCAGCGTTCAAAAAGCATAAATGAGCCTGCTGCAAGTATTGATGAGCAATTTTTTTTTTAATAGTACCAAATTATATGTTTCTGAATAGCTATATTTTATGGCCATATCAGCTCATTTGAAGATGACACAGTTCTAGAGCTGGACAGTGGCATCACAGTTAGATAATCACACTAGAAAAATCCTGATCCTTCTATTTCTTTAAAGGGGTTAATGATTACTGTTTGGATTTCTTGCAGGTGGTGGATTATTATTTTGAATTTTTGATGGCTCTAGGAAGAAGTCTGCAGTGTGGGCTGATTTGGGTTTTGTGGCATTCAAAGATGGGTGCACTGCATTGCGGGCAGTACCCCATGAAGTTAAAATCAAAGCATGGCTTCTGGTGGGTTAGTGTTTGTTTAAGCATAATGTACAGGAAATCACTTGATATAGTTAGTTTTCAGCTTCTTTTGTTGCTTGCCTTGAAATCTCCGTGGCAGAACAAATTCTTAGAAATGCTGGGAGGCAGGCCCACGGTAATGCCAGGATGGCTAAATACAGTTATACGAGCCTAAATTTGACTGCCCAAGTTGATTTTTTGGTTGATGTATTATAACCTTTTGCTTTGTATATACTGGTATAGCAAAAGAATTTCAAAGCTTTATGCTATTGCACTGTGGCCACGTGCTATATTACTAGTTACTAGTATATAATATAAAATAAATACGCTCACAAATGTTATCAGAAACAATAAAATTATAGATGTTCCTAAATCAATATAGAAATGATATGATTAACACATAATTAATTGTACGCCACCAAGAGAAAATTCATGTTGATGGTGGTCAAATCTGATCACCAATGGAAGTGAGACCCTAAAACCAGCAAGAAGAAGAGTGAATGGAGGACCTGGGGACACCGGTGAGGTGCCGGCCAAGTAGGCTCCCACGCTCAAGTCATATTACAGTTCTCAGAAAGAAAGTAAATTGGAAAGTGCTAGAATCAGTCTCTTACCTAGTTACCTTAGGCTCATGGCCATAATAGGATATATATACATGATCGGATTAGGGTTGCCCTTATGCATGGAGCACATTTTCTAGTTGAGAAGTCGTTTAGCTCGAGATCGTGGAGGATCAACCTCCATGATTGGGTATAAGAATTCTGTTATTGGAATATTTACATGTCAAAGATGGTTAGGGTTGCCCTTATGCATGGAGCACGTTTTCCAGCTGAGAAGTCGTTGAGCTCGAGATCGTGGAGGATCAACCTCCATGGTTAAGCCACATCACGCCTGGTGGTTATTGGAGGGTAGAGCTGTTGCTCTTCTCTGGGTGTCCCTCGTTGCTTTGTTACTACGGAAGTGTGTTGAGTAGTTTTACTCATATCACATGTGATTGCATATATAAAGCACTTTTTGAAGAAAAACCAGGGTTGCAAGCTTTGTGATACCTCAATGCGGCCAACGAAGAAAAGAACATCCATCTTTGATGGGATGCTGGTGCATGAGAACTGAGAAGTAATAGCACATCGATCTTTGGCTTCCCACACATGATAGGCTATACTATACTGTTAGTCTGATGGAAGTGGGAACCCGCAGACATTTATAGATAGCAAAATTCTATGAGCAGAAATGACCTTTACAGCGTAACTTTTTAGGTCCTCCATTCCAAATGTTAATTACACGATACTACTAAGAAATATCAAATATACATTAACTATCACAGGCATTAACCTGGGTAGTGGAAGGTCGAGTTCCTATTACATAAGTCTAAAAACAGGGAAATGGAAACCCTTATTGAGCATTGAAGAGGATAGAAAGCTCTCTTAGATGATGGTTCCACTGGGAATCAGAGCATCCTTAATTACTGTGACAATCCCGCTCTTTATGAAGTATCCATCTGTTTCCCTAGCCGCTTCTTGCACATTGTCACTATTAATGATCTGAAATAACAAAATTTCATATTTAAATTAAATTCCGACCTTGCAATGATACATTTTAATTGGGATATTATAATAAAATTATATTTTAATTGGGATATTTTATGCAGCTAATAATCGGAACTAATTCACCATTGCAGATAATGAAATTATTATAAAAAAAAATGTAATAATAGTTCATGGTAAGCTAACTTATGTAATCACAACCTTCACGTTGTCCCCAATGCGAGCATTTTTGTCGATAATTGATCTCTTTATGTGAGAGTTCTTGCCAATACCAATTGGAACGCTCCCTTTTGCAGCCAGAAATCTCCTGTCAGCATCCGTCTGGTGCAAGAAGATGATGAATGAACAATTATCATAATTGAAAAATCAAATCAATAATTATCCAAAAAAAAAAAGAAAAAAAAAAAATGAAAAATCAAATCAAAGCATAATCAATGGTTTGGTTTTAGAGTTTATTATTCCTAGTGAAGTCAATAGATCTCGAGTAGTAAACTAACTTTCATGAAGAGGACATAGCCAAGGAGGTGGGTTTAAGAATGCTTTGGTAGGATTTATGATGTGGGAGAAGCCACCTTTTCAAGTAATTGAATGATTCATGGAGTAGAATGGTGTCAATTTTGGAAGATTCAGGTTTTCCTGGTAGACAGGCTTTGTGTTTAAATTTGACAATTACAATGCAGAGCATGGGGTTTTGGAGCTGGGTCCTTGGACCTTTGAAAAAAAAAAGAAAAAAAAAACCCTTCGCTGCAGGAGTCACAGACTTGGGAGGGAAGTCTTGGGAAGGATGGTGTACGCTCAATAACTATATGAATTAGGATTCTTGGGTTAAAATTGCATTTGTGGTTGCCATTGATGTTAATCTGAATTGCTACTTTGGAGGGTAGGCCTTTGTTTACAGATAGATTAACTGGCGTTTACAGATAGATTAACTGGCATCAAGGGAGAGATCATCTTATGCTAGAGTTTGTGTTGAGATTGAAACTGGAGTCAAACTTCCTGATACAGTGTAGATGTAGGGGCCAAATGCTTGATATTTAAGCAAAGAATTGTTTAGGAATGGAGGCCTGCTGAATGTCTTCATTGTGTAGCTTTTTCAAATTGCCCAACATTACCTAAGATGAAGCAGGTTTGGGCTACTAAAGACGTTAAAAGAGGCTGTTGAGTTAGCGATATCAGCCTAGAATGAGTGTGTGGGGGTCTAGAGTTCTCAAGTGAGGGTAAGCTGGGAGATAAGGTTGAAGTTGAACAAGGGTGGAATGTTGTGTCTGGGAAGAATAGTGAGGAAATGGAGGCGCTAAGTGAGGCTAGCAATCAGATGAGTGAAACCAGGAGTGTGCAGGTTGGGGGGAGATAGGGGCAGCTGCTAGAATTGTCATTGGAAAGGACATTTTGGGGATTGAAAGGGTTTATTTGGGAAGAGTAGAGGTTGATGGACCTGCTGTGGTTGTTGAGGCAGAGAGAAGTCTCGAGGCGCCGCAAGAACAAGTGGTGATGGGAGGTAAGATAGACCAGGTAGAAATGTACAAAGGGAAATGGCGTAAAACAAAACAAGAAAGTTGTAAATAGTAGTGCTGCAGTTGCAGGAGGGAGGCCTAGTGTGGGAGGTAAGCTAGATCAGGTAGAAGTACCTGCCAAACCCAAGCAATGATTGATATAGGCATGTGAAATATAAGGAGGTTGAATGACCCCTTAAAGCAAGTGGAAGTAAAGAAGTTGATTAGGGACTAAAATATTTGTTTTATGGGTGTTCTAGAGACAAGGGTGAGGGAAGTGAACAGTGATAGAATTTTCATGGTCTACTGTAAAGGATGGACGAAGATAGACAATTATGGATGTGAAAATCTGCATAAAGTTTGGCTTCATTGGTACCCTTAGTTGTTAGAAGTGAAGGCTTTTAAAGTTGAGAGTCAAATAATTCATTGCAATTTTTTTTTAAGTAGGTTAGCTTTGGGTTTCAACGCTTCTTCTACAAAGTGTATAGTGGAAAGATGATGGTTGTTGAACAGTGTGTATAGTAAGGCCTATGTTTGTTCAATTCCTTAGGAGATGCTGGGTAATTTTAACACTCTTGAATCCAGAAGATAAAAGTGGAGGAGAAGTTACTTCTGGTCATTTAGCTGAAATGAGAGCCTGCCTAACTGATAAAGGGTTTGTGCGATTGAAGGGGAGGGAATATCATTTCTCTCAGAATAATAATCAAAGTGGAGATAAAAGAATTATGACCAGGATGGACAGACTGTTATTGAATCATAAGTGGTTACTGAACTTTAATGTATCAAGAGCCGATTTCTTGTGTCTAGGGGTTTCTGACATAAGTCTAGTGGTAGTTTCAGTGTTTGAAGACAAATATTCTAGGAATAGGGCCTTTAAATTAAACTTTTGGGTGGAAAATTGAAAACTTCTCTCTATAGTCGAGGAAGCTTTGGAAAAGAATGAAGGGCCAGCCGATGAAGAGGGAGTTTAAGGTTCTGAATAAGAATGAGTATGCTGACATTTCTTTGAAATTCAAAAGAAAAAAACCCAATTGGATCACTTGCAGAAGCAAATTCAATCTTATCTTGAGAATGAGAAGCTGGGAGAGCTTGACATGGTGTGCCATGGTGAATAAGACTGGCTTTGGATGAAATTTTTTCAAGAGAAACTGTGTTGTTAGATGAAAGGATGTTTATAGATAGTCACATATAAATTTCAAATTTTACGAAGAAAATTTGTGAACTTTACCGATGTGCAAAGCACAACATTTGCAAGCACTCAATAACATATTCAAACTTAAAAAGAAATAGGTTGTTGGTTTACTACCTCATAATAATCTGCTCCCATCAACAATGTGTCTTCTATAATTGCACCTTCTGATATGCAAGATCGAAGCCCAACCACAGAGTGGTGAATTTTACAATTCTGCACAGGGGAGGGAAAAAAAACAGAGAGAGAAGGTACGTAACTCCTACATATACTCAATTCTCTGTAATAGCTTCCATGACAAGATATTGGAGTAAATTTTGACATTAAACGGCACAAGCTAGTATGGTATAATACAGTTTATGTGAGACCGGACAATGGAACATGAGCAATTTTCCAACCTCATTAACAAGTAACTTACCTTTATCACACAACCCTCACCAATAACACTATCTGTGACATCAGCATCAAGCATCTTGGAAGGAGGTAAATATCTAGGTTGGGTATAGATTGGAGATGAACGGTCGTAGAAGCTGCAATATAAAGGCTCAATCATATTTAACATTTCAAGACTATGAATAAAGCTGCTACGACACATTATTGGGTGGAGAACAAAACTAAGTCTTCAATTTGATAAACTAGAAAACTACCTGAAATCCGGCACTGGCTTTTTTGTGATCCCCAAGTTGGCATTATAAAAAGCTTCAATTGTACCAATGTCTTCCCAGTAGCCATCGTACAAGTAAGCTTGCACCTATGAAGATTTAGTGGCAATTAGTATTTTAGAATTTGGAGCTGGAGAAGATGAACACAGAAGAAAAGAAGATTTTTATAGTCAGAATGTACAGCAACCATGATCTACACATTTTACACAGAAGTTCCAGTCCAATAATTATGTCAGTAGAGGTTTTCAAAGCTATAAAACTAAAATTCATATAAAGTTGCAAATTTTTACACATTAATGTTGCAACTTTCAACTATACTTTTGGGAAAATTTATAGATTGCAGTTACGCAAGAGTGCACTACCAGACCACCTATGATCCATGCCCGTAGAGCTGCAATTGTGGCATACTGCACACACATGCAGCACAGGTGGGCCTAAGATATAACAGATCTACCCCTTCATAAGCGCACCACCCAAAATGCACATCTTTGACCAGGATGGCTTTCATATGCATGAAAATAAGAACATACAGGAACTCCTTTATTATTTTTTATACATACTCTCATCCCAATGGAAGTTGCGCCTGGGATAACTTCACTTCCAAAATCATTGGCTCCAGGGAACTTATCTCGAAGCAGACTCAACATCACATCTTTGCTGACGACATATATACCCATACTGGCAATGTAAGGCATCTCTTTAGCTCTCTCATCATCAAGACCTAAAATAGTAGTATCAACCTATAATAGAACAAAGCAAAAAATACATACCTTATTAATCGAATCAAGAACCATAGAATGATAGTAGATTTGAAAACATAAATGGAAGAGCGAATGTAAATTTTCCCTTTTAATTAGAAGTATCTACCTTCATAGCTTTCAATTGTTCTCCTTTTGGTTTCTCTGCAAATTCAATTATGCGTCCTTCTTCGTCAATTTTCATCAGTCCAAATGCAGTGGCACGTTTTTCATCCATGGGCAGTGCAGCCACAGTGATATCAGCATCAGTTTCTCTATGTGCTTGAATAAATCTCTCATAATCCATCCGGTATAAATGGTCCCCTGCAAGAACCAGAAATTCCAGAACATTGTGCTCCTCAAATAGCCACAAATACTGCCTCACTGCATCAGCCGTTCCCTGCAAGCTCATAAAAATCGACTTCATGAGACAGGGCTTCAAGTAACACAGCTAAAGAATGGAAGAACAGAAATGGCTGTAAACAAACATAGATTTGTGTGTGTGCGCACGTGCGTAAGACCAGATGAGAGAGAGCTCATTGATACTCTTGCTACAAAATAATAATAATATTTTTATAATCAGATTAGAAACAGGATGCTTTTCTATGGATCCGAAGTTCTGAACCTTTATAGTAGAAACATGACACTTCAATACTTTGGAACTAGGTATCAGTGAAGCAACAAAAACACAATGGTAATGAGGGAGATCTTTGACATTTTTCTTTTATCAGTGAGTAACTTTGATCAAAAGAAAACGGAACAGAAAAATTACAATATGAAGGAGGAAGTCTCATCAAAATAAAATAGAGAAATAAACAAAGAAATATTTAACTAGGGACAGCGGCTTGGCCACTGGCCTGTGAATAGCGACAGAAGTATAGAAATAGTTTCTCAAATTCAAATGGGCTTCCAGGAATATGAAAAACTAGCGCGCAGCATAAGAGTGACAGGCTTAGGTCAGGTAATTACCTGAAACCAGTTTGGATTCTCTGGACTCTGCTGAGCGGCAAGAACTTCAACAAACCCTTCATTCTTGTAACCGCCCATGTTACTTGCATATGCCCGTGAAAGGTGGCGATTAAGAGATGCAGAATTGAATTGGGTAAGAACATAGATTTTTGATACGTTGCTGTTCAAGCAGTTGCTCACAGGAATATCAATGAGCCGATAATTTGCTCCTAAAGGAACAGCAGGTTTTGCCCTCTTCTTGGTAAGTGGGTAAAGGCGGGTCCCAGCTCCACCTCCAAGTATAATTCCCAGCACACTCTATAGAGACAGAATAAATAATCATCCTTATTCATATAAGCTTTGATGTAATAAAAAGAGCATTTTAAATACAAGGGGAGATAAGGTCAGCATATTAGTAGTAAAACAAAGTGACCATCGACCCATAGGTTCTAAGCATTTTTTTAGGGTTTGATTTGATGACATATAAAGAAACACAAAAGCTTATTTCTTGTGTTGTGCACTTGTATGGCTCAATCCTCCTCAGATTTTTCCCTTTTATTCTTGAGAAATATGCAAAAATAAGGAAATATTTAGCTTCAACAAACACTCAAAACCAAATTATATAACATGCTCATTCAGATTGCTGAGGAGACCCAAGAAAGAAAAAGCTAAGTTGGAACCTTATAACATCTCATGAGTGAAGTGGCTTCAGCAAGATTCCATGTCTACTTTTCATTTCATACGGCCTCTCAGCAATCAAACAGATTGAAAATTGTCAACTTCAATCACTGAAACAGATTGAAAAATTGTCAACTTCAATCACTGAAATTTTGCTAGAAAATAAAGGAAAAACATGGAATATTACAATAGCCACTTCAGTCCCAACTCATTACAATATCAAGAGTTTTCTTTTGTTTCCCAATGAGATCTCAGTCCAACCATGAGCCTGAGGCTGATCAATTCCCCAAAGCGCATGAGCTCTGTCCAATTCAGATTATCAGTGAGGTTTGCGATCAGATGAACATGAACGAACTGTTTCATTGACTATGGATGAAATGTGGACCTTAATGAAGGGTTGAATGAATTATTAAAGATAAAGCAGGTATGATAAGGCGAAGAATCTGATTCAAGGGTGCTGTAACCGGTAACAGTGAATTGCATTCATCTCTAAATGAACACACACAATCACAATCAAGTTGTGATGTAATTGTTTCAGCAATTAGAAAAGAGTGAACAGTATTTTTAGATACAATGAAATGTATTTCAACGAAGAGAGAGAGAAAATAAAAATAAAAAAAGAAGGTTGGTTTCAAAAACTAGTTCAACCACTCGGTCAGCTTGAAAATGCAGATCCTCGATCTGTTAGTGCGTACTTAAAAATTATGTCCAACAAGCATCTGAACAACTGTTGTTGCTCCTTTCAGGAACCCCAGTTTCATTCACTGTACTCAGATCCCCCAATTCAAAACGAAAGATACCGTAAAAATCTAAACTTTTATAAATATGACTCCATCTAGAACATTTTTATTATTATTTAAAATTGAATACGAAAGCAGCAATACAAGGAACCCAATAGAAGTGAAAGCGCGAAAGAAGAATAAATAGTAAAAAGGGAATGAAGAAGAAGAAGAAGCAGCTCACGCGGCTAGCGTCGGGGTCAAGACATGTCTGCGAATTCCTCGAATCAGAGACGGCCTTTGGAGAAACGATCCCCGGAGTTGCGATTTCGCGGCGGCAACCGGAAACAGTTTTGGAAGGGATCTTGTCGCCGGAGAGGTGAGATGAGGAGAATGATAGGCCTCGGCATGCGGTTCTCCGACCAGAATCTCTTCGAGAACAGTCGGAGGAGGACGAAGCCACCCTCACTACTCCCATCGCTGCCATCGCTGCCATGTCTACTTGCTGTAGAACACTGTACCTTCAGAACGGAGTGAGAGAGTGAAAGATAACGATTCCAAATTTATGTGGAGAGTGACCCAGGAAGAAGAAACAAGTGTGTGTGGCCTCCGTATTTTTTAAATATTATTTTATGAGCGGAGTGGAGATATCTGGGGCTTTGGGAACCGTTGGCCTTTGACTTGTACTGAAAATTACGCTTCCGACCTCGCATGGGGTATTTTGGGCATCTATCTTATCATCATCATTCATCAAACGACAATTTGATAGCAAAATATCTCCAACGTTAAATAGTGGACATCATTTCTCTATCGCGATTGTCACGGGAGAGGGCATGTGTCCTTTAATCCATTTTGGCACCGTCCACATTTTTTTTAATTAATTAATTCTTTTATTTATAATTATAATTACTCCTCCTAATTTGAGGAATTCAGGTGCCGAAGAATAATTACTTACGGAACAGATACAAAAATGATGCATGTTGGATTAGATAACATGTATACATATGCCAAGCATACCAAAAATTATAGTGATCCAATTCATATGTCACTAAAAAAAATCTGTGATAGTTTTCGGCGGTCATAATTTTTCACAATCTTTATTTGGATGGAGATAACAGTTTTGATGTTTAGGGACTTGCAGACCATTTGTTGGCTGATTTCTCTGAGCGTTTTGGATGCTTGAACACCCTACACATGGAAATGCTTGGTGGGGAGATGATGTTTAGCTAATAAAATTGAAATGACTACAAATATCTCATAAGTAATAATTAATTAAGAGAAGAAATCGAAATGACTACAAATATCTCATAAGTAATAATTCATTACCATTCTTAATTATTTTTAGTATTTTCAATGGTTTTGGACTATATATTGAATTTCTCTTTATAATACACATTTCAAACATCAAATGAAGGAGACATGTTAAAGGCACAACAACAAAACAAGGATAAGACTTTGATTTGATTTGTTTATTCAGAGAATGGGTTACAATTTTCAACTGCAACAGCCCCCAGCTTGAGAAACCGCTCCATCTCTACTTCCTGACGGCCCTGGGATGCCACCATAACCAACTTTTATTCCGTAAGACTGCAGTACAAGTCCAAAATACACAACTTTAGCACTGGGAAGTGGGAACTCAAAACGCTACTAGATCGATAGTTCAACATCATAAACAGGTTGCCCTGAGTATTGCATAATACTTAATTATCATGCCTTCCATGTCATATTAGCTGTACTATCACTCACTCACTCACTCACTCGCATATTGCAAACTTACACTGGTTCCAGAAAACAAGTTGATTAATTGTTGATTATTATATTTAGGCTCCATTTGGATTAGTTTTGCCTAAAATCACTTTTTGAGCTCAAAACACCTATTTGAAGTCTCAAAACCATAATAGATTATGATTGGACTGAGATGGGTGATAGGATGGTTTGGCCAAAGTTGGGCTTGTCATAATCACTTTTAGGCCTCATTTGGTGCCTAAAATTACTCCTGGAGCTCAAAATTCTACTTCATCTAACGAAATGGATGACAATCACTTCTAGATCGCTTGCGGGAAATAGGATAGTCGGCCAAACTAGGTCTCCTAGCTTTTGTCACAATCTCTTCAAGTATGCAAATTTTGATATCTCAAGAGTTGGTTTAGACATAACTCTAAAGAGATATATGAAAAGATAGTTTTCGAAAAGTGATTTTAAGCAACAAACGGGGCCTTAATATGAAAATTGTGATATGTGAAGACATGTGTCGTAGGTAACTCTAAAGAGATATGTGAAGAGGTAGTTCTCCAAAAGTAATTTTAGGCAAATACCACAGATAAAATAGGAAATCTAATCACAAAAATATAGTTCCCAGTATTCATGAAATTCATAACTTTATGTCCCAACAAACTAGGCATATTTTGTAACCCAACTTTCAACATCCCAAAATAAGGCATCTCACTGGCAGTAATTTCATCCTCAGGACTTTATAAGCATAACATAGCATCATTTGGAGAAAAACTTGTCGTAGCTTCTGGAATTGATTTTACCTAAGCCCTAATTATATCTGATATGTCAACATAAGTATTTGGGCCCTTTCATGAATGTACAACGCACTCCCAAAACGATCTATATCCATTAATTTTTTTCCCCATATGGAATCAATAGTGTTCTATACAACCTGAATTTTCCTAATAAAAGTTGTAAGAGATGTAAGCAGACTAAATGCAAAGATAAGCAAAGCTAACCTCATTCGATACGTCAAAAACTCCTTCCTGAATCTTCTTGTAGATTGTTGCGGCTGTGCTTATGAATGCCTGCAATGAACTTCTCTATCAGAAGGAAAAAAAAAGTGGGAACCAAGCTTCAATTTATATTGAAGAATACCAAGCTCATACTGCAAACATTCTCAAACAACTTTTAGCGTATAAGTGGTGAGTTCCATCACCTCCTCAACATTCTGAGCAGTTTTTGCAGAAGCCTCCATGAATATCAATCCATGTTCCTTGGCAAACTGCTCACCTTCTTCCGTGCTCACAGCCCTTCTATGAGCGAGATCACATTTGTTGCCAATAAGCATGATAGTCATGTTTGCATTAGCATGCTGCCTGGCATCCTCCAACCAGCTAGCAAGATGGTTAAAAGTTTCCCTCCTGAATTACGAAACAATTAAAATAAAGAGCTATCAATACAAAGCAGCAAAGCCATATCTGAATGACTCAAGGCCGCCAATGCAAACCCTATTCAGCCAATGAAATCCAATGTTAGCATTATCTCAGTCAAAGTGCCTTTGAAAAATTGTGTAGTGTAATATGCTAAAAATAAAAAATGCTTAAAAAGAAAACAATCAAAATGGGTTAGATAAAGTTCCACAACAATCTGAAGGTTACTCTTTCATCCTGACTTAACAATATCATATGATAGGGGAGACATTCATTGTGAGAATTATTGTAAACTAAAGAAATTTCTTTAGCTTTTAAATTTTACATTGCCATTATCCTATCTTTAGACTGTATTAAAAAAATGAAGCATTCGTTCATTATTAATTTGAACTCGTTTCCAATTCTAAAATTTCCTGATTCTTCCATAATGGCTGTACCTGGCATTTAGGAAAAAAAAAAAATCACAAAATGGGTGTAGAGAGCAGCCACTAAATATAGTAAGATACACTAACACAACCTCTGCATAATTATAGAATGGCTTATTTAGACAACTTCAAATGAGAATGGTACCTAGTAATATCATATACTAGCAGTGCACCTGCAGCTCCTCGGTAGTAGGACCTTGTAATAGATCTGAATGATTCTTGACCTGCCTGAAATAGCAAGGCAACTTCAGCATCTAAAATTTAATACAAGTAGAAAAGAATATTTACAAGATGAGAGGGTCTATGCTATCAGTCTAAGATAAATTTCATTGCAACAAACTATTAATGCAAGTGTAAACACTAAGCAATGCATTCTGCCATAACCAGCATGTTGAAGGTTCATATGAAATTAAGTAATATTCTGCAAAATCAAGCTATTGAAACAGGCTTCTTTACAGATACAAAAGAAAGAATAGGCAAAACATACCGTGTCCCATATTTGTAGCTTTATTGGTTTGTTGTCGATTGTGATCATTCTAGCCCCAAATTCAACACCAATGGTTAAGTCATGCACCGGCTGAAACCGTTTGTCGGTAAACTGCAGAAGAAGACATGATTTTCCAACTCCTGTGTAGCAAAGGATCAAACCCACATGAGTTGCATAATTCCTTCCACCATCCATAGCTCTAATAAATAGAACAACCGCATATTATGATTTATGAGATAAACAAATATCAAAACTTCTAAAGAAGTAACTTGAGATAAGGCCAAATAAACATCATCTCTGGAAGAAAAAAAGAAGGGCAAATTGAGTCAGACACTTCAACAAGTATCTAAGTTTGAACCAGGATGTCATTGATTGGTTAAAAAAGGAGGGAGAAAAGAATGCATAAAAATGGTGAAAAAGAATAGAAGGAAAGATAAAAAAAGGGTAAAAACAAAAAAAAATAAGATGCAGATCGCTGCCTAAATGAGTAACAAGTGATCAGACAGAGCATAGAAGGAATGCTCAGTGCTGTAAAAAATTAAGCGCAAAAGCCAGGAGAATGAGTGAACATCATAGGGTTATATCAGACACATGGCACTACAAATAAGTCACGACGCTGGAATGTATATATATACACACACACACAGAACTTCTAATATCAGGGGCACCTGATGCCCTCTTGCATCTTGCATCAGGTGCCCTCTTGTAGAGTCACTTGCGATGACAATTTTGAAAAACTGACCGTTAGATTAGATACTCCTATCATGTGTGTCATGTCTGCCAAAAATTACAGTGATCCAACGGTTGGTTTTTGAAAAATGTAACTTTGAAAAACTATGACTTTTTTGTTCTTTAAAATGTTATCATTTTTTGGCAGTCAGTTTTCTCATAAACCAACCGTTGGATCACTTGCGATTTTTGGCAGATATGACATACATGATAGGGATATCTAATCCAATGGTCAGTTTTTCAAAATTTTCATCGCAAGTGGCTCTACAAGAGGGCACTTGATGCAAGATGCATCAGGTGCACCTGAATTAGAAGTTCTATATACTAGAGGTCAGACATGACATACATGATAAGGGTATCTAATCCAACTGTCAGTTTTCCAAAATTTACAAAATTTACAGCGCAAGTGGCTCTACAAGAGGGCACCTGATGCAAGATGCACCTGAACATAGCACCTCTGTCTATATATATATATTTAAAAAGTCAAATTGATTGAAATCGAAGCCAAAATCCAGAAGGCAAATTGAAAGAGTTGGGATAGAACATTAGCAAGCCTAGATTTACTACTAATTAATAAACGAAATATTCAACGGTTAGCTATAACGACACAAATTTTCACAATAAGACATGCACAGATCATTTTCAAGTTTCCAACAAGATCGTAATATGCTTTCCTATTTCCTAAAGTCGAATGAATATTAATTTGCCATTCCCAAATTTAGAAGCATTTGTTCGCATTTGTTCTATCAAGAAAATAATTAAAACAAAGACAACTTACAAGCATAAATGATTCCTAATATCCTATTCGAACAAACGAATAAATTAACGACGAACTCTCTCTCTCTCTCTCTCT
>JAESVK010000923.1:201327-247725 GCA_017140935.1 Hamamelis virginiana
ATTTGATATCAATTAATTAGGCAAAAAACCTGATCGAAGAGAAAATTAATAACAAGAGGAATGAGGAAATGAGTAGTATCTCACTTGCAATCTTTGAAGCTTCTTCATCCTCCAGTGTGGCTGCAAAACCATTGATGTGTCTTGTGTACGAGTGAAATATGGCATCCTTGGCATTACGGCGACTGGTTGAAAATTCCAAACAAGATATGATTTGTAATTCTGTAAGGAAATGGAGCAGAGATTGGCAGATTTATTTGAACTCAAAACTCATTACCTTCCCAAGAAGGGTCCCAGAAACTCGTAATGAGAATCCGTCACTCGATTTAGATCGACAGACGATAAATCTGGGCCATGTGAATGCGCTCCCAAGTACACCACATACGACTGCACCGTACAATTTTCAAAAGAAATTAAAAAATAAATAAATAAATTGAGAAACAAGGCACGAGGAAAGAAGACAAATCTTTGATTGTTGCGAGAAAAAGGGAAGGCAAAGCGTGGACAGTTTACCTTTATAATTGCAAAGGCGGGAGTAAGAAGTATAGAAAAAAGAAGAAATGATAGGAGGTAAAGGGTAGGAGCAGAAAGCCTCATGACTGCGTCTTTAATTAAGTAAACTTAATGCTCCTCTTACTTAAATAGGGATGGCAATGCGGCAGGACGGGCGGGTTTCTCACTCTCCCATTTCCTACCCCACTTATAAAATTACTTTTCATTTCCGTCTCGTATCCGGTGGAGAATATAATTTTATTCCCGCCCCGGCCTCGCTGTCCCGGCCATTTTAATAACAAATGTATTATGAATTATAATAAATTGTAATAATTTTCGATAGTTTTTTGTACTTCATCTAAAAAATATAACTTTGTTTTTAAATTAATCGTTTGATCAATGTAATTTTTTGTATATATATGATGTGTCATGTGTATACACATATAATTAACTTAATCCAATCGTTAGTTTATCAAAATACGTATTCCATATTGATTTTACGAATCATATGTCAAACTAAGGATAAGGTGGTGTGTGTAGGACCAATAGTAGAAAAGATTTGATAAATTGACTGTTAGATTAAATACAATTGTTATGAATTTCATGTTCGTAAAAAATCATAGTGATCTAACAGTCAGTTTATGACAAATGTTCATGAATAATAATAATAATTTAATTCTTCAAAATGTCATAAATTTTATCTAGATAGATATTTTAAAGATTAATCGTTGGATCATTTTGATTTTTTGCAAGTATGTAATTTATAATAAGTGCATCTAATCCAATGGTCAGTTTTTCAAAATCTATTTTGTATTTATCCCTATAAAATATAGACTATAGAGGTCATCTTACACATAAACAACATAATTGTATAAAGTGCAACTTATAACAACATCTTTCCTAATTCACAGGCCGGCCTAAGAATCTTGGACCCCTAATCATGGCATAAAACGGGGGCCCTACTTTGTGTTTTGGTTGCCAATATTTTTTAGAGAGGTGCTAGGCATCCCGCACACATTTCCGTTTTCATTTTCCGTTCAACAATGAAAGTGTTGGACACAGTGAAAACGTCCAACAGTGAAAATGTTGGATACAGTAAAAACATTAATACAGTGAAAGCGTCACTGTGTTTTTATCATTTTCACTGTGTTTTTATTTTTATTGTGTTTTTATCAATTTTACTGTATTTTTTTTCCTGTATTTTTATTTTCATTGTGTTTTTACTATTTGGTATATTTTCATTATCTTCTATAAGGACAATAAAAATATAAGGACGGTGAAAATAAGATGAAGAAGAAGATGAAGAGTTTTATGAGGACACAGGAGTTTTATGATGTGGCAAATACCTCGAGAAGTAAAAATGGGATGAGGACACAGGACAATTTGCATTTTCATATTTTTTTAACACCATAATAAAAAATTTTCCAAAAATATAGAGTTTTGAATTTTTTTTTTTTTCATATATTTTCTTGGAACTCAAACATAGCCATGAAAAAAATAAAATAAAAGAGAGGAGGGAATTGAGATAATTTTGGAGCTAGGCAAAGCAAGTAATATAGCTTAGGCGCTTAACCCCCCTCTAGAAGAAATCTAATGCTCCTATTCCACCCATCTTCCTTGTTCTTTACAATCAATATCAAAAACTCTGAATTTTTTACATTTATATACTATTTTAGGGGTAAATATGATACATTTATTGAGTAAAGTCTACTGCCAAACAGAGAAGGAAGTGGGCTCAAACCTTAACGATAGTAGGAAACCTCATTTGGATTAGTTTTTCCTAAAATCATTTTTAGTAAAATATATTTCTTCATAAATTTTTTTTGAACATCACATATAAAAAAAAAAAATATATGCTAATTTCATACTAGAAGTGATCATGGCAAAAGGTAGCTAGGGCTAAACTTTGACCAACTATTTTGTCACCTTTCAACTTTGACCAATTATATTCTTTAGGTCAAGTGTAATTTTAAGCTCCAATTATAATTTTAAGCAAAGTTAATCCAAATAAGGGGGCTTCTGGATACTCTATCTTCTAAATATGTATTATTTTTATTTTAATTAATTTTCTTAAAGTGTTCTAAACATATTCTAAGCATATTCCAAATTTAGTGATTAAAAGAAACGTAATGCTATTATATTATTATTTTTTTGGTAGAATTATATTATTATATTATAAGCATCTTTGTTGCAAGCTGGTCTCAAGAGGGAGTAGGAGTGGGTGACCTGCCTTGCTCATGTCTATTGGGATGGGTTATCAAGTCAGCATATATATTACAGTACATATGCGTTAAGTAAAATTTTCATTTGGATAAACAGAACCAGAAGAACACAAATAAAACACACATGCAAACTATAAATATATAAAAATAAAAAGTAAAAAAATTTCAAGATTTAAAATGTTATGTGTAACTTAGTTGTAACGCTTAATTGGGTAGTTTTGATTGATTGGTCTTTCTCAAAATTTCAAGGTGAACTTTTGTGAGAGGGAACATGAGAGTGGTACATACAAGTGGAACGGAAGATCTCCACTCGCTCTTTTGGCATGTACAAGTAAATAAAGTTCACTTTGGCAACTGGTGGAGGAGACAAACCATTTGGCCTTGCTGCATATGGGATTAATCAAACACCCTAATAGATGCATAACATTTCATTACCAATAATAAAAAACTTAATTTATTTTAACTCTTAATTCTTCTATTTTTTAGCCAATTGAAAACCTCGGTCTCGTTTAAAATACAACAAAATGCAAGAAAAAAAAAAAGAAAGATATAAGAAGTTGCTTGGCGGTTAAGCTATTTGGAGCAAGGATAGAGGTGCCTCCTCTTCTTTGGCTTGCACTGTAACTACAAGGATTCAATCTAGAAAAGAAAACACAAAAAGAAAAAAAAAACAAATTAATACTCCCTCCATCCCATAAAACTAGGCCTCTTCCAAAAAACAAAGAAAAGTCGTTAATGCATTGATATGTGATCTTTTTTACCTTTTATTTCCAAAGCTATCATTTTTCTACAATTTTATTTGGTGCATGTCATGTGAAGGCATTCTTGAAATAATAAATGGTAATATGGAAAAGTTAAAAGAAATATAATTTGACTTTTCAAAATAAACTATCATTTTAGGACAACCAAAAAAAAAAAAAAGAGCCAATCTTTGTAGGACGGATGGAGTATTAAGATAAACAAACAAATTTCTCTCTCTCTCTCACATCTAATCATGAATATTTAAAAAGGCAAGTCTAAATGGGAACCTACGTTCTAGATAAAATTGTCCCTTATTTCCAAAATAGGCTTATACTAGCTTTGATTAAGCCTCTGAAAGGGGAGCTTTGATTAATTATCACCACAAACGATATTTTCTAGCTAAGTACTGCTAAACGTGAGATGGACGCTGGAAAAAAGCTTGTGCAAAACAACAAAAATTAACCAACTTGCTTCGAGGGCTAGTTGGGAAAGGGACGTGGTACTAAAACCAGGCTTTAAAGTCGCCAACACGGGGTAATGACCTTTATATTTAGACCAATTGACAGAGACATCGGTACAAATCACTTTATTTACATCAAATCATCCTTTAAGTTACTCCTTCAGCATTAAATGAAGGTTAAAAGTTACAAAATATTGGGAATTGCATGCATTTCAATGGGCATTTTTGTAAAAAGGAATTATTTTAGTAATTCTTAAAAGGTGGGGCTAATTCTGGAAATAAATTGAAATCTGGAATATTTTAGTAATTTGCCCAAATTATTTTGTAGATGGCTGTTCTTTCAAGGCAAAACTCCTCCCCTCAATTCCTTTCCCCTAAACTTCTTTGGTGGTTCTCTTTATCTTTTAAATTTATAGGAAATAATTAGGTCCCATAATTGATAAGGTCCAGATTCTTGATAATTTTTTTGAAATTAAAAATTAATTGGGTTAGTGGAAAAACAAAACAAAACAAAATCACAAACAAAGGTTAATAAGGTCACATGCAAGTTAGAGGCTCATGAACTTGTTTAGACAAAGAGAAGCTTGTATTTTTTTTTTCTTTTTTTAAAAGTGATTTTAAGAAAAATCAATAAAAACAGGGCCCAAGAGATGGGTGATAATCACTCTTAAACAATTTAAGAGGTGATTGGATAATTAGCCAAAGCTAGGCCTCCTTGAACTTGTGCAGCAGTAATTTTTACTATAAAAATTTTGATACGTAAAGAGATAGTTTGAACATAATTCTAATAAAAATATGTAAAAACATTCTTCTCCAAAAATAATTTTGGTCGAAGCTAATCCATCAGAGCCTAAGCCGCTGAAAGGCAGGCTTTGGCTATTAGCACAAGTGAGCTTTTCAAGCTAACTGCCAAACGTGAGATGGAGGCTGGAAAAAGGCTCGTGCAAAACAACAATAATTAACAAAACTTGCTTCGAGGGCTAGTTGGGAAAGGGACGTGCATGGTACTAATCCAATAACTTCCAGAACCAGGCTTTAAAGTCACCAACACGGGGTAATGACTTTTATATTTAGGTTTTGAAAAATGCTAGTCATTGGATCAAATTTTAAACCAATTTTCTTAAATTAAATGATGTGGCAATATATATAAAAAATAAAATCTTTACTTTTGTGCATTTAAAAAATAGGTGAAAGTAGAGAATTTATGTTACTTTGAAAAACTGTGATTTTTTTGTTCTTTAAAATATCATAATTTTTTCATAGTCTTTCTTTTAGAAAACTAACCGTTGGATCACTGTGATTTTTGGCAGGCATGATACAAATAAAATTAAGGAACATCAAATTCAACGGACAGTTTCTAAAAATATGCTCAACAGGTGGCTCTAGAAGAGACCACCTTATGCATTTTGCATTAAGTGCACCTTTTATTAGAAGAGCTCTCTCTCTCTCTCTCTATATATATATATATATAATAAAATCTTTACTTTTGTGCATTTCAAAAATAGGTGAAAGTAGAGGATTTATCTTGCTGTCACATCAGATTGATGAACAACCATATATAGCTTAACTAGATTTAAACTAATGATCGGTAAAAACTCATAAAATACTTTAACACTATGTTTGGATTGAGAGAGTTGGAGAGAAGAGAAGAGAAACTCATTAAGAGAAGAGAACAGAAGAGAAAAGAAAGTTAAATGATTTTATCTCCACCTTGTTTGGATAGAGAGGGGAGAAAGTTAAATGACTTTCTCTCCATCATGTTTGGATAGCCTTCATAAGAGAAGAGGAGAAGATTTTAAGATGTAAATTCCAATATTACCCTTACTTACATAAAAAGAAAATAAAAGTTAAAGAAGGAAAAGAAAGGGCAAAATAGTAAAACTGCCCCTCATGTCTTCCCTTTATCTTCTCTTCTCTCCATTTCTCTCCGATTTGGAGAGAACAAAATAAGCCCCCTTTTCTCTCCTCTTTCTCTCCCCCTCCTCCCCTTTTTCTCCAACTCTCTCAATCCAAACGAGAGAAACTTAAGTAAGTTTCTCTTCTCTTCTCTTCTCTTCTCTTCTCTCCAACTCTCTCAATCCAAACATAGTGAAAAAGCTACAAATTAATTAATTTGAAATGACGATACGAATTTGGTTTCTCCACACGATGAAACCTCCCCAGGATTGAACTTGATACCCTTATTCAACTGAATTTATACGAGTCTTTTTAACATTTACAAACCAAATCAACACAAAATAAAAGACTCTACATTTAAGGGCCATTCATTGGGAAACTATTATAACTATAATTGATGATCTCGAAAATAGGTAAGAGATTAGTATGCCTAAGTCGGAGACTTGATTGGGTTAAATTCCAACCTGCTTACACCGATGTAGTGTTCTTCCTACAAAGCTCCGACGAACAAGTTAGTTTTTCAAAGCGAGTGTAGAGAAAAAGTGTAATAAATGAATTGGTTCTTACCTTGAGATGGAAGTGATGAAGCTTTTTTATAGGGTGGTCATGGATATGATCACTTGAGTGCGATTTCTTTTCATTAATGGTTCATCGGTCAGATCGGACATTCATTTATGATCATTAATTGGGCATTTATAACCATAAATGCCTGCCAATAAATGATCTTAAATGCACATTAATATCTGTTGTCAGAGTCATTCAAAGCACGTTCGACAAGCACAGGTGGTTCAAACCGTTCCCAAGATGATGGTTTGAATAGATGAGGTAATTCATATAGGTCGAGTAACATTAACAGATCAGGTTGAATTCGCCTCATCTTAACCAATCTGGCACCTAGAATAGTTGTGGTTCTGGTGCTAGCATGTCAAGGTCTGAGCAAAAGCCCTTGGATGTAGACCCGATCCAAACCCTTCCACCTTTCATCCCGAGAAATCCAGAGGTTGGTTCACCCCTACCCGATCCTCCTTTCCCTTTTCTTCATATCAACATCATTAGAGAAGAGCGAGAGTTAGAGTTGAGATAAAATTATCGTATACCGAACTCTGTAAGAATCCGCATACCCAGACCAGAAATCCGGGTGACCAATAATCTCCCAGGCGAGGTATGCTTTTATGAAGAAGCTTTCAAGACCGGGCTTAGATTTCCTTTGTGGCCTTTTACATGAGAAGTGCTTTATAATTTAGGGGTGAGTCCAGTTATGTTAACACCGAATTCCTGGAAGGTGCTTCTGGGTTTCATGGGCCTCTGGAGATCCCATGGATGGTCACCGAACTTTACCGACCTAAAGTTCATGTGTTTCCTTAAGGAAAATACCTGAGCCTCTCCGGGCTGGTGGTATCATGGGAATCAGACGGGAAGGCCAAGAGTAAGGGACCTTCCATCTTCAATCAAGGGATAGAAGAACAAATACTTCTTCGTCAATGGATCGGGTTAGGAGTTTGGTGTAGATGAACAACCAACCTTTCAAGGTCGGTTGTCCGACTCTAACCTTTAAAGGTAGATGAACAAGTATTTGTTCATCCCACCCGATCAGATACTCATTGCCCGACTCTACCCGATCAGATACTTGAGAAGATCAACATTTTACACCAAGTCGAACGAGGATTTAACGCCTTGCGCAACGATAGACTCTGGGTCCCACACTATGTGAGTCATCAATGATCAATTGCCCGATCAGAGTTGGTGGAGCGTCCTTTTAGAGAAAAGACTATCGACGGGCAATTGATCGCTCCTTTTCTCCATAGATCACAAAATTTTGAGGTCGATGAAAGTTCTCGTGCTGCCAAACAACGAATTCTATAGGAGATCAGCAATCGAAAGGATAGACACTAAGCTAAGAGAAGAAAGAAGAGCCAATCTCAAAGAGGTACCCCAAAATTTTTGTCTTGTATTTTGACTTTTTTTTAAATCATTTTTCACAATGAATTGTTGTTTTCTGTAGATATGAATATTGATTTTGGTGCGGTACTTCGGGGAGCGATTCTTCAAAAGGGTAACCCTACTTCCTTGACGACTCCGGCCAACGTGGCAAGAGATGCGCCGCAAGCTGCTTGAAAGAAAAAGTGTCAATCATGAGGGAGATGTCCCTTCTAGCGCTAATAATCTGATGAAGCCTTTTTATAAGGTGGTCATGGATATGATCACTTGAGTGCGATTTCTCTTCATTAATGGTTCATCGGGGTCAGATCGAACATTCATTTATGATCGTTAATTGGGCATTTATGACCATAAATGTTTGCCAATAAATGATTTTAAATGCACATTAATATATATTGTCAGAGTCATTCAATGCATGTTCGACAAGCACAGCTGGTTCAAACCATTCCCAAGAGGGCGGTTTGAACAGATCAGGTAATTCATACAGGTCGGGTTACATTAACAGATCGGGTTGAATTCGCCTCTTCATGGATCGAATATCATCCTGTCCATGTGTCGATTCCAGGAATAAAAACAGTTTTTACCCTCTTCAATAATGATGCAATCTTATACTTCAAAAACCATTAGAAGGAAATAAGCATTCCTAAAATGAAGTTTGGACCCTCACTCAATAGATTGATCTTAAAATTAGGGATGTTAATGGGGCGGGGCGGGTTTTTGCTTTTCCAATCCCGTCCCGTGAATAAAAATCATTTTCCAAACCCATCCCAATCCCAACTTAAAACTGGACGGGGCGGGGGGAGAATTATGCGGGGCGGGGCGGGTTTTCCCATCGGGTTTGAGAAAATAATTAAAATATTTTTTAAACTTTAATTTTATTTTATTTTGGAATGAATCCTAACCATAATCTCAACAAATTTTGATTTCTATCTTGGATTATAAGTATTTGTAGTTAAAATATATATTTATACACACTAACTTGGTAAAAAGAACAGAAAAAAATAGAAATGATAAAAATCTTAAAACACTAAATATTATAAATAAACGGAAAAAATTTTAGTATAATTATATATACATAGATATTCGGGGCAGGGCGGGTTGAAGAAGCCATATCTCATTCCCGTCCAAACCCTATAGGGTTTTTAATTTTTTTCCCAAACCCTATAGGGTTTTCAAATCTATTTCCCAAACCCTTCCCAATAGGGGCGGGACGGGACGGGTTACCCTTTTAACCCATCCCATCGACATCTCTACTTAAAATACCGAGGTCCAAAAAGAAGCACACTAATGTAAACATACTTTAGTTCAAACTCTAGCTTGCTACGTCTCTCAAACTTTTTGACGGGAAAATTTCTACAACCATTTTATGGAAACTGAGGATTACTACCACGAGTTATGGAATCAATTATAAATTATAATCATGTGAAAGTAGCATAGCTGAAAAAAATAAAGAACTGTCCAAGGCCACATTGAGTGATCCATTAGTTTTGGAAACCTTTCACTAAGACCACCCATTTCATTGTTAATTTGTTAATTCAATAATCAAAACCTCAGTTCTTATACTGAAAATTCAGTTTCTTAATTTAAATTAATGAAATTATATAAATAAATTTTTAATTAAAAAGTCAAAATGCACAGCAATTTGATTGAGTGTTAACGAACAACTGTTTGAAAATAAAACATCGAACTCAAATTGCAATGATGAAGTGATGACATAGAGCATCACTGGTTTGATCAGCTCCAATTGATTGCACAGCGAGATTTTTAAAATTGGGTAGACATGGGAGCCAACCTATTCAAGAATTTCAACCATAAAACCTAGCACAATTAAACTTCCATATGTTAAATAGCTAGATGCAATTACCCATATGCGCACAAGAGGGGAAGTTTTAATTCAATGGAGCTAACATTTGATTCATTCAAATCATAGTGAAAAAAAGTAATGTTTTCAAACCCAGAGGGTTTATCGAACCGGATAAGTAATTGGGTTAAGGGTCAATCAGTTCAACCGGATTGAACCGTGACGTCATAAATATATTATTTATTATTTATTTATTTATTATAGTAAAAGCTGTAAAAGATGCAAAATAGATTAAAAATATAATTTTTTTTAAATGTTTCTGCAATCAATTCATATATTTGAATGTATGTGCAGTCATCAAAAATGAAAAATGAAAATTGATAATTGATAATTACTTTTGATCAATCTTTATTATATATATATATATTTTTTAAATGCAAAATAAGAATATTAACTGTATTATTAAATTAGGTGCCTTGGCTTTATTTTTCCCACTTGGGGTTTTTTTAGACTAATTTACATTTTTAGCCTTCTTGGCTTTAAGAGACTTTAAAAAAATTGGGGCTATTTTAGTCATTTTAGCACTTTTTTTTTAACTTTTTTTTTTATCAAAACCTGGCCAGTTCTTCTAACCCGCCAATAAACCCATAAACCGTCGGGTTGACCATTTTTTACTAAATAGGCCAATTTTTATTAAAATTGGGTTTTAGGGGATTTAACTACTTGGTGAGGCACCCGGTTCCTGGTTCAACTAGTTGAACCGGCCGGTCCGGTTCGAATTTTACAACATTGAAAAAAAGGAGCAGATGGTTTTTTTCTCTTCCTTACAGGGGTAGTAACTTAAAAACACAAATAAACACAGCATAAGAGAGTAATTTTAGACCATAAAAGAAAATTATACAGAGATTCCATAATAAATTCCTTTTCACAAACAAAGAATATGAAGAGCATTTTATAAACAGGAACACTGTAAGACGATGAACAAAAGAATATAAGAAACCCACACGATATATGTACTGGATTTTGAGCTGCACACAAAGGCAAGAAACCTCATGGACTAACCAGTAAGATATAACAGAACAAAGAAACACAAATTGTTCAAAATCACATAACACAAAACATGAGGACGCATATATGAAGCCTCAATTAAGAATGCGTACCTAGCTGCAGAGATTTCTACGCTGAACAATCCGGTGAAAAAATTTCTATCACCAAAATAAACAAGTAATTAGCATCGAACGAAAAGCTAGCTAGGCATAGGAGAACCGAAAAGAAGGGCAACATATGAAGGCAAAGCATAAAGGAAATCACAAACAAACAGCAAATAAAATTGTTAGAAAAATTATCTAGAATTGGATTATATTGTATCAAATAATCACTTAAAGTTAAACAGATTAGAACAAATTGTATATCAATTCTGTAAAATATAGAATTATATACCAATTATAATAAAGAATAAGAAGAAGTAACAAAAGACTACTTGAATAATAATTTTGTCAAACCAGAAAATTATTCAAGTAACAATTATATAAAAACAGAAAACATAAAATAAATAATTTACAAGTTTTACAGAATTTGAACCAGGAAATTGTTTATAAAAGTTGATCAGGGCAAGCGTTGAACGCTTTGTCCTTAAAACAGAATACGCCCCTTTCGCGTTGAACACTTTGTCCTTAAAACAGAATACGCCCCTTTCAGGATACAATGATCACGTTTGCAGATGAAGCACTACAATTTACAAACACAGCGACCAAAATAATGCTGATCTTTCTTTCTAAAAGCGTATGCAGACAATGCCTCTCTCTCTCTCTCTCTAAAAACGTATGCACCAATTGGGATATGACCCTAGCCTGTGAAGAGTTGCTCACCATTGCAGAACAGTCATGATTGTTCTGTGAAGAGCTGCATAGCCATTATGGGTTGGCTCAAAAAGATAATGGGCTTGCTCTAAATGACCTCACCCGGTTCGGTGCGGTGCTGGCGTGCGCGTGTGGTTTGGATCAATCCTAAGTTTAGGTAGGTCCTCTCCCCTCACAAAACTTTGATACCCCTTGGGGTCCAACCCATAGGTCCAATATAATGATATATATAAACACATAAGCTTCCCACTTTTATTCAATGTGAGACAAAAATGGCTATCACCTTCAACTACTTTTAATTAAGTGATTTTAAACTACAATTTCTCATTCAAAACTTTAATAATTTGAGCTTATTAATACAACACATTAATCTCTTTTATAAGATGAATACATTCTAATAAGGACTCACTTCAAAAGACTTATGCTCAAAATATAACAATAATCCATATGTTATAACAATAATAAAGCAAAATAAGAAATTGAGACGAAATAGAACAATAATCCATATGCAAAAACCGAGACGAAAGCGAAGCCCTAACAGCTGAACCACATACGAAACCATCACAACAAAGACAATCGAGCATACCAAAAACAACATATGTAAACTATCATGTTGTTATATAAAGTAACAACTACAATCATGCCCAAGATCACAACTATCATAATATAATATAATTACATAATGCGGAAATTAAACAACATACCCGGATCCATAATCGCAATCTTCACGCGATCAAATCTTCAAATTGAACAGTCTTCGTTCTTGATGGAAAAATGTTCTCTCTCTCTTGACCCTCTTTCACCTTCTGTCAGTTTCTTCAGATAATCTGATGGGTAATCTGAATACCTATTTATGGGTAGAGAGAGGATCAGTTTCCCACTTCGATTAGAACTCCACTAGCCCATCATAGTAGGAGATATTAGGAAACTATTTCTAATATTAACCAATCAGAAATATGATAGAAGTGGTTAACATTATCCCATTAACCCACTATGTCACATGTGCTAATATTACGTGGGTCATTAATAAAGATTTAAATTTAAATTTAAATTTAAATCTTACATTCTCCCACTTGGCCCATGTGATAACTTTATAGTAGAATTTAATGAGCCTAACATTAGGCGCGCAATAAACCACATCCAACCATACTTTAATTTGGTCATCATAATACCATAATTAAACAACCCACTAATGCGAGTCATGGCGGTTCCACATCATTCATGCGATATAGTTCCTTCCATGCACCACAACACTAGCAAACTGTTTAATACAGTCTATAAACAAGAAGTGCATTCAAAAGGTCCAACAATAATGTCTTTTATTTCAAAGACTATTCCTGATAACATTAGTTCATTCTCATATATGTACGTACACAATTAATACAGGAATAATTAATCAGAAACACATTTAATAAGGTCTCAAAGTATCAAATAACATAATAACATAAAACAATCCATTACAATAATAAATGTTATGGGTCATATCCAAGACCCATGCTATTAGCATGCTCCTTAAATGTCTTTGAAGCCAACCCCTTTGTCAATGGATCTGCAATCATTAGTTGTGTGCTTATGTGTTCTATTGATACTCGTTGTTTCTGAACTTCTTCCTTAACAGCAAAGTATTTCAATTCCATATGTTTAGCACCTTTAGAATACCTGTCGTTCTTAGAGAAAAACACAACTGCGGAGTTATCACAATAAATTCTCAGCGGCTTGGCAATGGAGTCAACAACCCCAAGTCCTGAGATGAAGTTCCGCAACCACAATCCATGAACAGTGGCCTCAAAGCATGCCACAAATTCAGCTTCCATAGTAGATGATGCAGTGATAGTTTGCTTTGCACTTTTCCATGATATTGCTCCTCCAGCTAATAGGAATAAATAACCAAAAGTAGACTTCCTACTATCAATGCATCCACCAAAATCTGAATTTGAGTAGCCAATCACCTCTAGATTATCAGATCTCCTAAATGTGAGCATGTAATTCTTCGTACCTTGCAGGTACCTCATGACTTTCTTTGCAGCTTTCCAATGATCCATTCCAGGATTGCTTTGGTATCTCCCTAACATACCAACAGCAAAACTGATGTCCGGTCTAATGCAGGTCTAGTGCAGGTCTGTGCATACATTAAGTTTCATACTGCAGATGCATAAGGAATCCCTTCCATTTGTTTTCGTTCCCATTCATTTTGCGGGCATTGCATAAGGCTGAATTTATCCCCTTTCTGAATAGGGGTATCGCCAGCAGAAGATTTTTCCATTCTGAATCTCCCTAAAACTCTTTCAATATATGCTTTCTGAGACAACCCTAACAGTCCACGTGATCGATTCCGGAATATTTCAATTCCTATCACGTAAGTTGCCCCACCCATATCTTTCATTTCAAAGTTCTTAGAGAGAAACTTCTTGGTTTCATGCAATAAACCAAGATCACTACTAGCAAGCAAAATATCATCAACATACAAAATCAGAAATATAAACTTGCTCCCACTGATCTTTAGATAAATACAACGATCAACAACATTTTCTTTAAATCCAAAGGAAATAATGATATCATTAAACTTAAGATACCATTGTCGGGAAGCTTGTTTAAGTCCATATATTGACTTCTTAAGTTTGCAAGCTAAATGCTCCTTTCCTTTAGTGGAGAAACCTTCAGGTTGATCCATATAGATTTCTTCATCTAAACTCCCATTTAAAAAAGCAGTTTTCACATTCATTTGGTGTAGATCCAAATCATAATGAGCTACTAATGCCATAATGATTCTAAGTGAGTCTTTCATGGATACAGGAGAGAAAGTCTCTTTGTAATCAATGCCTCCTCTCTGAGTAAAACCTTTGGCCACTAGTCTAGCTTTATATCGTTCAATATTGCCCTTAAAATCGCGTTTAGTCTTAAGGATGCATTTGCAACCTACTTTCTTGTATCCTTTGGGCAATTCAACGATTTCTCAGACTTCATTCTGGTCCATTGATTTCAACTCATCATTCATGGCATCAATCCTTTTAGTAGAATTATTACTTTCTATGGCCTGTGAAAACGAAACCGGATCCTTACTTGATCCTATATCAAAGTCAGATTCTTGTAGGTAAACCACATAATCATCCGAAATAGCAGACCTCCTTTCCCTTTGAGATCTTCTTAATGCTACTTCTTGTGGTTCTCCTACTATTTGTTCATTGGCAACAATCTCATTATGGAGTGGTGGATCATTAATTTGTTGTTCAATGTTGTTAGGTCGTTCAACAACTGGAGGAAAACAATTTCCCTTGAAGCTAGTGGTACTGGGATAAACACCCTAACTTCTTGAATTACCACATTTCGTGGTTTATCACTCCCACTAATGTTACCATCTTCAATAAATCTGGCATTACCGGTTTCTACAATTCTCGTACTATGGTTAGGACAATAAAACCTATACCCTTTAGATTTTTCAGGGTAACCAATAAAGTAACCACTGATCGTTCTTAAGTCCAATTTCTTTTCATGCGGATTATAGATTCTAGCCTCTGCTGCACAACCCTAGACATGTAGATGTCTTAGGCTAGGTTTCCTTCCTGTCCACAGTTCAAAAGGAGTCTTTGGAACAGCCTTACTAGGAACCCGATTCAACAGATAAACAGCAGTCTTAAGGGCTTGCATCCATAATGATAAGGGCAAGGTAGAATTACTTAACATACTTCTAACCATATCCATTAGAGTACGATTACGCCTTTCAGCTACACCATTATGTTGTGGCGTGCCTGGCATAGTGTACTGTGCACAAATGCCATGAAACTAAGAGTTTAGCAAATGGGCCTGGGCATTGCCCAGATTCATTATATTTTCCATAATATTCACCACCTTTATCCGATCTAATGATTTTCACATTTCTTTCTAATTGTCTTTCAACCTCAGTAATGTACACCTCAACAGCATCCACTGCTTGAGATTTTTCATGCAACAAATAAATATAACCATAACGTGAAAAATCATCTATAAAGGTGATAAAATATCGTTCTCCACCAAAAGATGGTGTATCAAAAGGCCTACAAATATCTGTATGGATAATCTCAAGAAGCTCATTACTTCTTGTGGCACCCTTCTTTGTGTGTTTGGTTTGTTTACCCTTAATACAATCCACACACACACTGAGATCAGTAAAATCAAGGTTTGGGAGAACCCCGTCTTTTACTAGCCTCTCCAGCCTTTCTCTAGAAATATGTCCTAACCTTTTATGCCACAAGTTGGAGGAATTTTCATTTTTTAGGCTACGCTTAGTACCAACATTATGATGCAGGGTAAGAAAAGTTTCAGAAAAATAATCATCAAGCTTTAATTTGTACAAGCCATCACAAAGAATACCAGAACCAACAATAAAAGTATTCTTTAACAAACTAAAACTTTTATTCCCAAATTTAAAAGAGTAACCATCAATATCAAGTTTGGACAAAGAAACTAAATTTCTAGAAATAGAAGGAACATAAAGAGTCTGAAACAAATCTAAATAATGACCAGTGTCCAAAAATAAACGATAAGTGCCAATGGCTTCAACTGGAGCTTTAACCCGATTTCCCATGAATAAGAAGTGTTCATTTGGATTTATGGTTTGGGTCGTAAGGAATCCCTGCATCGTATTGGAAACATGAGTAGTAGCCCCAGAATCAATCCACCAAGTATTAGAAGGAACTTCAGTTAGGTTTGATTCGAAACATACATAAATTAAATTTTTACCTTTCTTTTCGAACCACTCCCTACGTTTTGGACAGTCTTTCTGATAATATCCCGATTTTTTGCAGAAGTGACACTTGTCATTACCTTTTTTCCTTCTTATAAGCTTGAGCACTCTGGTTGGGCTCATTTGCCTTGTAAGGACCACGCTTTATGTCCTTTTTGGGCTTCCTCCATTTCCTATCAGCTCCTTGACTTACGAGATGAGCTGAATAATGCCCAAGCTGCTTAAGTATTGCCTCTTCTTGGATAACCATACTGGCCAATTCATTCACATTCCACTTATCTTTCATAGTGTTATAATTAATCTGAAATGGCCCATTCTGAGGAGGCAAGGAATTTAAAATAAATTGAACAAGAAAGAACTCATCTACACTCATCCCTAAGGTCTTTAATCGAGCAGCCAAATTTGACATTTCAATGACATGCTCATTCATGCCACGTGTACCATCAAATTTCATGGTAGTAAGCTTGGCCATAAGTGTCCCCGCAAGAGACTTGTCAGCAGTTCGGAAACGTTCTTCCACATTAGTAAGGAATTCTTTAGCATTTTCAGTTAAGGGAAGTATAGACTTGATGTTGTTTGCTATGGTCATTCGCATAAACTTAATGCTTAGTCTGTTTGACTTTTCCCATGCTTTGTGAAAAGCATTTTCTTCCACACTGCTTGTATCAGTAATAGCAGTCGGTTTCTCAGATTCAAGAGCTACATCAAGATCCAATACACCAAGGTGAAACTGAACATGTTCTTTCCAATCTGAGAAATTCATTCCATTTAAAATTGGAACAGACGAAGCATGTGAATGCAATGAAACTGGAACAGATACTGCAATAAATAATTTATGCTCACTACATTAGTGCTAAAAGTTATAAAACATAGATAATAATAATTAACCAAACATAAAACACACATTATAACAATAATAAATAGTATTACCGTGATATACCTTTGGGTTAATCTTATGGTAAACTATTAAACAATTATGGTAATTCCCTTTTACCAATAGGACTAATTGATAAAATATTTATAGTTAAGTAGATCCATTACCTTTGGGAATTAAGTCCAATTCAACTATGAATATTCACCAATTATCCTATTCCAATTCAATAATTACTTGAAAATAGTGCACCTTTGGGTCAACTTAATATTCTCATAATTAAAGATTGCGATTTGCAAAGTCATTATTAATTTAATATTGGGAATGGATATTAAATTTCAATAATTTAATTTGGTATTTACGTGCCATTCCAGTTAGGCCACTTTGGTGGCTACCAAACCGTGTCATAATATAAATTCCAAATTAAAATAATGACTTTACACATTCATTAGATCAAATTAACAGTAATATGTTCAAGGTAGCAACTTAATTAGAACACGTTAAATATAAATATATTCAATTACATGCATATGTACATACTATCATTTATATATAAAAAATATATATATGGATCCGTGTGCCTTTGCTGGAGGCAAAGGCACAACCTCTTAGCAATACACAACGGTCCTTCCTGTTAGTGTATATATATATATACACACACTACACTAACATTATTATTATTATAATAGTAAACATGAAATAACCATTCATTCAGTGGTTAACATTTAATACGCCAATAACCATAACCATTTAATATTATAATATATATCCATTCATTCAGTGCATATATTGAATCCTTATATATATATATATATATAACGTGAAGTATACAAACGTGAAGCATACAATTCCATATAAAATGGAGTTCCATTTTTCCAAATCAATAGCAGGCATCCGTACGTATGGTCAAAAAGCAAAAATTCCATACATTAGATCATTATGAAGTCATTAGTTTGTACACATATATATTAACAGTACAAAAATAATTATATTAATAACATAAAAACATATGTACCGATTATTTCAAGATTCGAAACTCAGGCTCTGATACCACATGTAAACTATCATGTTGTTATATAAATTAACAACTACAATCATGCCCAAGATCACAACTATCATAATATAATATAATTACATAACGCGGAAATTAAACAACATACCCGGATCCATAATCGCAATCTTCACGCGATCAAATCTTCAAATAGAACAGTCTTCGTTCTTGATGGAAAAAGGTTTTCTCTCTCTTGACCCTATATATATATATAAACTATCATGTTGTTATACAAATTAACAACTACAATCATGCCCAAGATCACAACTATCATAATATAATATAATTACATAATGCGGAAATTCAACAACATACCCGGATCCATAATCGCAATCTTCACGCGATCAAATCTTCAAATAGAACAGTCTTCGTTCTTGATGGAAAAAGGTTTTCTCTCTCTTGATCCTCTTTCACCTTCTGTCAGTTTCTTCAGATAATCTGATGGGTAATCTGAATACTTATTTATGGGTAGAGAGATGACCAGTTTCCCACTTCGATTAGAACTCCACTAGCCCATCATAGTAGAAGATATTAGGAAACTACTTCTAATATTAACCAATCAGAAATAGGACAGAAGTGGTTAACATTATCCCATAAACCCACTATGTCACATGTGCTAATATTACGTGGGTCATTAATAAAGATTTAAATTTAAATTTAAATTTAAATCCTACAACAAATATATTCAAGTCGAGCACCAAAGACCAATCTCTTCAATTTCTTTTACACGACCAAATGAAGCACCGCAATAAAAGCACCACTGTTAGGAGCTCTACGTGGACACTTTCAATCCACAAAACAAGCCTGCAGAGCCATAAACACT
Organism: Hamamelis virginiana; assembly: GCA_017140935.1. NCBI lineage: Eukaryota > Viridiplantae > Streptophyta > Magnoliopsida > Saxifragales > Hamamelidaceae > Hamamelis > Hamamelis virginiana. The sequence continues at coordinate 220,199 of JAESVK010000923.1, forward strand.
AACACAGAACACAGGAGGAGCAAAACCAACAGGACTTACTGAACAGAGCAAATCCTTACACTAATAGAGCAAAATGCGATTTAAAAGTTGAAATAATCCTTAATACGTAAAATTATACTCAGTAGAAGCAATAAACCGAGGGGAGAAAATCCAAAACATTCGAAAGTATAACGAAACACAGAGACAATAATTAACCACAAGAGAAGATCTACGGGACCAAACACCCATAACCCATAAGAAAAATAAATCAAAGCAGACAAGCAAAACCACAGCAAAGATTCCAACAAAACAGAACATACCAAGAACGCCAGCTTCAAAATGGGAAAACCACAGATTGAACAATAATCTAGACCCTAAAACATTTAACTCTCTTCGTTTTCGCCCTCCATAAAATGTGAGGAACCCTATACCGAAATCCACAAATGGAACCCATTAAAAAGAAAGGCCATGTCAGGTAGGCTGAGACGATAAAACCATTCGCACTCCAAGCCAAAGGCCACAAAATGCAAAAGGCAATGCAGTCATTCCGTTTTAAAAGAAAATTACCAGATTCAAGAGAAGACCCGGAAAGACCAAAATACCAACCCCACGACAACGAGACAAGTTGAAAGCGAGGGCATAAAAGTAAATCCACGTACAACATACCAGACGAGATAGATAGACACAATCGGATTGGAAATAGCCATGATTGACACACGTACCTATTACAATTGCCAAATCCAATCGCAATTTACATCTAAATCAGCAAAAATTTGAATGTGGAAGCAGTAAAAATTGCAACCGCAATTGGAATTGCAATCAGCAATTGATCAGAAATATCTACATCCCCTCTTTTATGACCCGGAGGAGAGAGAAAGACACATGGCTCTTTCAATTGGTCAAAATTGAGAACGGTCAAACTCCAAATTGGCAATCAATTACAAATCGAATCCAAATCAAGCACTAAAAGCAGATCCACACGCTCTTCTGTTAGCTTATAGATTATAGATTATAGAAATAGTGAAGAGAAATGAAACAAACAATTCTCATCAAATCAATTTTTTCTATCAATTGATTCAATTCCCATTAAAATATATATATTAAACTGGGTACAAAGGCATCTAGCTAGAGTGGCTTCACCACAATAGGACTCCTCACGTAGTGCTTCTCATCTGACCATATCAACTGTCCAAACACATACTCCCTACCACCTGCTTTGTCTGCTTTAACCAGCTTCAAGGTAAGATTGAAGCTCTTCTCTTCACCAATCTCCTCGAACTTCAAGCTTTTGGGCTCTACAATTACTGAAATCCCGGTTGGTTTTCTGACGCGTGCTTTATAAGTAGCAGGAGAAGCAACATTCTTAAGAGTTCGAGTCAAAGTGATGGATCCAGAGAGCTTAGGGACTGTTATTGAAGGGTAGTTAAAGTTGGTGAGACTAATTGGCGGCTCCGGGCATGTATAGGAGGGGCTCTCCGAGAACTTTGTGATTTGTGTTTGGTTGTAGCCCAGGGCACATAAAAGGTTTAGGTAGTCATCCACACTTGAGTCATAAACCAACCCAGGATCCATGGCGCGGTTCGGTCGCACGTGTCCCGCTCCATAACTGAACGGTGTTGCTTTAAAGTAGGATGCATTCACAATTGGCTCCTCCTTGTTATCCCTTGCTCTCGCTGCAAATTAAAAAAGACCCCGCCCAGGGGATCAAATGAATATTAATTTTACACGTACAATCTTTAAATTCTAGCAAGGACTAGATCAGAGAGTACTAGCTAGCTGTTGTATATATATATATATGCATGTTAATTACCAGTGGTCATGATTGCTGATTTAATTGCTGCAGGACTCCAGTTAGGATGGAGGGTTTTCAGAAGGCCGGCAATACCGGAAACATGAGGGCATGACATTGAAGTGCCTGAAACTGAGTTATATAAAACTCGACGCTTATCAAATATTTGATTTGTTGGACCTTCTGCTTCAGTATAGGCAGCTATCACACTCACACCTGGCGCCGTTATATCAGGCTGCAGATTGATCCAACACATTCATTATTATTGATCCATCGATCGAGTAATTTAATTTACAAATAATAGACACTAACCTTTCTTCATAAAATGATTAAATAAAGAAATTTATTCTTTAATTAAATTAAGGATTGTAAAAAAGACCTTAAGGATCTCTGGCATAATTGTGTTGGGTCCCTTTGATGAAAATGCTGCCATGAAAGGAGCTGGCTTCGTGTCCAATTGAGTGGTTACACGCGTGATGTAAGCCATAGGAGACCTGTTCAAAAAATATAAAAATACTCATATAAATAAGCCAATGGATGATCCACAGAGTCATCAATGTAGACATTCTGATTGCTGAAAATCTACCAAGATTAAAAACAAAGTAACTACCAAGTAGTATACTAGCTGAAGATCTAGGGCGCGCTGCATAAATTAAAAGTAGCCCACTAATTTTTATTTGTTACACATGATCTGGGTGAACACATGAATGAACAACCCCTTCCCCCAAAATAAAAAATAAAAAAATTATTGTGTGTGGGGGTGGATGTTCATTGTGACGGTACTTGATCAATGGATAGAACAATTATTAGATGTACGTTGTTAATTGATGAAGAAATATTAAATCTTACTGAGTGGAATTGAAGTAAGCGAAGAGAGCAGCGCCATCGTTGAAATTGATATGGGAGGCAGGGAGGACGTGAGCATCAGCAATAATTTCATTCCCTGTGAGCTCATTGTTTGCCAGAATCATTCCAACAGCACCGGCCAGAGCAGCTTGCTGCCCCTTGTCCACCCTTGCATTATCCCCTCGGAGGCAGATTATAATCTTTCCCTTTACCTTTCTTGGGTCAAGCGTTCCAGCTTTACACAGCACACTGCACCCATATATGCATTCAATTAATTAATTTCAACCAAATTAATTAATTAACTCCATCCATCGGCTAGAAGAACATGATCGATCATTTTGTAGTTTCTTGAAACTGATGGAATCAAGTTAATTAATTACATAGATTCAGAATACCAATATCTGGCCGGAAATTGATTAATTAATTAATTGTATTATCCTTACGTACGCTTCTGCCGACGATGCATTTGCAGCTTTGGCATCTCCTGCGCTAATAAGTGGAAAGAACTTGTTGTCCGGCAAGGCTTCTGATGAAAGGCTTTCTCCCTTCCGAATTCAAGAATCAACATATTTACGAACAGATTATGATTAATTAATTGTATGAAGACCGACATAATTAAGTAGAGATCGAATTTAATGATGTATACATATGCATATGAATATGAATAATTAGGAAGGAATTGAATTGAATTTAAAATAGTAGTAGTAAGTAGTAACCGTGAAGGTGATGTTGTTGGCAAGGACAACAAAAGAAGAGAAGTGGCGGTCCATGGTGCTGGCTCCAACCGTGATCTGCCAAGGAGAAATATTGGCAACCGTAGCATCCGCTGGTCCAGAATTGCCTGCTGAGCAGACCACCACAATTCCATGCTTCACAGCATGGAAAGAGCCAATAGAAACGCTGTCGTTGAAGAAGGGGGTGGGGTCCCCACCCAAGGACACTGAAAGCACATCAACGCCGTCGTGGATGGCAACATCAAAGGCAGCCATTATATCGGCATCGAAGCACTCGTTGCCTGCCAATGGGGGCCAGCACACCTTATAAGCTGCAACCCTGGCTTTGGGTGATCCACCTTTCGCCGTTCCATTGCCGAACCCCAATACGTTAGCCCCGCTTACGAAATCACCACCAGCTGTGGATAAGGTGTGAGATCCATGCCCATCGTTGTCCCGCGGTGTCTCGTATGTGGAGTTCAATGCCCCCGCCACCGTTCCATACCCTTTGTTCAAGTACCTCGCTCCAATCAACTTCCTTCAACATTAATTAATATTAATATTGTTTGTTAAAATAATATAGACTTGTACATGTATAGAAATATAGTCTAAGTCAACTATACACTTTTTGTATTACACACTTCTTTTTTTTTTTTTTTTGAATTACGAGGATAAATCCCCCAGTCTGTCATCTGTCCATCAAGGCTGTTGCGGTTAGTTCGAGGATTTCATCAGAGTAGAACTAGAGACAAACCCCAAATGTGTGTACCGGCCTTTCAACACACACATGAGTTAAGACGCGGGCTTACACAGTAGTGGGGATTCATACCCACATCCAGATCTAGGAATTGGTTATCCGTCACGGGAGGCATGTCCTACCAACCTTAAAGTACTTAAGCGCCCGGAAGGCTGGCCCCAAGACTCGAACTCGTGACCTTGAAGTTGGAATACCAACCCTTGGCCATCTGAGCTGGCCTTGTGGGTTATACAACACACACTTCTATGTACTACCTACCATTGTGCCTATAAATAAGTTTGTATAGTCTCATTGTAATTATTTAATTCAATACAACATATGCATTTCATTCAACATTGTTCAATGTTGTTCAAACAATTTTATAATTAATTAATTTATACTCCTAATAACATACATGGATGGATTCATATATTGATTTCACTTACTTGATCGATGGAATTGATTGTAATTGGAAATATATAGCCAATCCCATATTAATCCTCAATTAAGCTCATGTGAGAAATTGAATTGCAAAGTCAAGTGTCTTGTCCTAAATACAAGGGCACAATTAATCTGGCTTGTCCTAAAATCATTATCAAGATGATTAATACTATCATGATCAGTCTCTTAACTATTCCCCACAGGGTAACATGGCCACGTGCAGGATTTTAATTTTAATGCAGGGAGTCAATCGGTCAATAATAATAATTAACAAACAGGCTCTTGCGTGCCGTTGTGCCGTTGGGAGTTGGGAGTAGTCAGAAAATCACACAACAATCAGGAAGGACTGAAGAAGGGCAAGCTAAGATCTAAATGTGGAAAGTAGAACAATAGGAACAGACCTGTTACAGTGAAATCCAGCGTCTTTGTCATTTTGACAGATTCCTTTCCACTTGGATGGAATTGGTCCCATTCCTTCATCGCTAAAGCTCTTTGATTCTGGCCACACACCTATATCCCACAATATATCCCATCAACAGAATGTGAGGCTAAAAATACTCTAGAAAAATTGAAACAAGAATGCAGAGACTGCCAAAACTCTTTATGCATGTAATATTCCAATTGTTTAGGCCCTGCATCATGATAATTTATAGGTATTCATTCTTTTCCAATTCAACCCATCTGCATTTTACCTTTGCTTAACAGCTCTGTAACCAGGGAAGTTGCATTCAAACAAAGAGATCAACCCTTGTAGATCTGTTAATAATGAGTCAACCATGATGCAGTACAACCAGAAGATCTCCAATTAATAGTCCTTTTTTCAGATATGAATGTGGGTTAGTCAAAGCAAGCACCCCAATAAGGACTTTAGAGGGAAAAAAAAAAACAAAACAAAACAAAAGGGATAAATATCAAGCACAAGTGTTTACTTTATGCACTACTGTCCATTGACAACTCTTTAGCAATTATATATTACGAGGTTAAGTCAATGATCCAAATGCACACTACTAATATTTGAATTTGAAAAGCAGAGAAATTCTAGAAAATTGGGGCCTTCTAATTTTAAAATCCAACTTGCATCAAATTGATTGACTGTGAAACTCAAATGATACACGTAATTCACAAATAAATGAACATTCAAATTAATAAGTGATAAACAGAACGAACCAGTATCAAGGTTTCCAATGATTGTATCTTCGCCGTATCTGGCCTTGTTCCAGATTGAGTTGGGGGGAATTATGCCATTATCCTCGAGACCCATAAAGCTCCATGACCTGGTTGTGTGTAATTTTCTTCCCCTGTTCAAGAAAACAGAGACTACTTTTGGGTGCTCTGCATTTGATATCAAATAATTAGGCAAAAAAACCTGATCGAAGAATAAATTAATAACAAGAGGAATGAGGAAATGAATAGTATCTCACTTGCAATCTTTGAAACTTCTTCATCCTCGAGTGTGGCTGCAAATCCATTGATGTGTCTTGTGTACGAGTAAAATATGGCATCTTTGGCATTACGGCGACTGGTTGAAAATTTCAAACAAGATAAGATTCGTAATTCTGTAAGGAAATAGAGCAGAGATTGGAGAATTTATTTGTACTCAAAACTCATTACCTCCCCAAGAAGGATCCCAGAAACTCGTAATGAGACTCCGTCACTCGATTTAGATCGACAGACGATAAATCTGGGCCATGTGAATGCGCTCCCAAGTACACCACATACGACTGCACCATACAAGTTTCAAAAATATTTAAAAAAATTAAATTAAATTAAATTGAGAAACACCACTACCACTACCACTACCAGAAGAAGCCACAAGGAAAGAAGACAATCTTTGATTGTTGCGAGAAAAGGGGAAGGCAAAGTGTGAACAGTTACCTTTATAATTGCAAAGGCGGGAGTATGAAGTAGAGAAAAAAGAAGAAACGATAGGAGGAGATAAAGGGTAGGAGCAGAAAGCCTCATGGCTGCGTCTTTAATTAAGTAAACTTAATGCTCCTCTGTTTTGAAAGAGCTCTGTTTCCCCCACTCCGACTTCTGACTTTTGATTGTTATCATCATGATTTTAAAAAGATGCTTGATATTAATAATACCAAGGTAGGAGTGGATCTATTCAAGTCCATGACAGTTCAAAGTAGTAATGAGCTAAGCTGTGAGTACATAATTATGTGGGTCCCATACATGAAAATTCATTGGATGGAAAACAATACATAAAGAGTAGACGTCAAGGCTGTCATTACTCGTTAGAAGGTGGAGGTGGTCCAATTTGCACCCTTTTGGAAGTTGGAACAAACCAGTGCATGATAGACGCAAGGATTAGGAAAAGTTAAAATTACATTTCCCACCAAGTATTGCGTTTGGACCGCTTTTCATCTTTCTCTTGTCAGAATAGAGGAACGTAAGAGAATCGAATCTGCTCTAACTTTCGAATACAACTGCATGTATGATCTTCTCATTTGCATCCACTGCCCAAAAATACATGGTTATTGAACTAGCTCAATTAGTAAGACTGTAAAGAGAAAAAGATTAGAATTAAACTAAGTCTAAAAGTCCAATCCCTTTAATGTAACCCCAAAAAAAGAAAAGAATCAATCGACGGAACAATCATGATTAAATTAGTCTTGGTTTCTTGTTGAGAGAATTTCAACGAATTGATCTTCTTTTCGATTAAAAGAAACTACATTTCCCACCAAGAAACTGTTGGTATGGAGGGAGATAAGAGAAGCTGAAACCAAACAATACGAACGCAGCCTGCTTCCCAAAATCATGCTATCAATTAAGTTGGGAAACATTCACCTTTCACCCCGCGCAGCATCTCAATATCTGTCAAAAATGGAAACTCCAAGCTTTCCTCTGATTTTTGAATTTCTGCAAAATTGATGGTCATAATAGTCTTTTTCCCTTTCACCCTTTTCTTCCCTATTTCTTTTTAAGATTCAAACAGATGTTCTGTGGAGAAGAAGAATAAGAAAAAGTGCTGCGACTGTGCCAAATGATAGGGTATTGGAATTCCACGTGATTCGCAGCCATCGTGGAATACACTTGAATAGACTGTCAAATATAATCAGGAACTGAATATATGAAACACAAAGTCAAACTTTGAACCAACTAAGGGTACAGTGGATGGATGAATTGAGAGTAGGATTCAAACTCTCTGCAAGCAAAGTTACGTAATTAAGGTGATGTCCGTAGAGCCAATTGTACAATATATTTTAAAAAATCGACAATTAGATTCGATAAAATTCTTTTAATTTTCATGTTCGGCAAAAATCATACTAATCCAACGCGGTCGATTTAAAAAAAATAATAAAAAAAATTCAATGTGAAAATTGTGACTTTTTTTCCTTCAAATATCACCATTTTTTTCATACTGTTTATTTGTAAACTGATGATTGGATCACTATGATTTTTGGTGAACATGAAATTCATTAGAAGTTTATCAAATTCGACAATCAATTTTCAAAATCTATTATGTAATTTCCATAGCAAGAACACTTTACACAACTTTATATCATGTACACCTTATAATAGACTTCAAGAAATGCCAAATCAACCATAGGGTGTGGATATTGCAACCCCAAAAATTGGTTTCTATACCCCAAAAATCACTATTTCAAAAATATCCATAGACAAATTAACCATCAAGAACATCTAAAATTTTTTTAAAAAAAAAAGGGCGGGGGAAGGATGTAGTGATTAATAGTATTAGGGTTAAACTGGGGTTTAGGGTAATTTTTTTTAAAAAAAATGATATTTAAATAACATATGGGAACTAGAGAACGTGCAGAGGGGTTGCAATATCCCCACCCTCAACCATATCAACAGGCCACATTAAGGGCCTTCCTCATGGGCTGGGTCCATTGTTGTGGGAGAAATATCTTAGATGTAGTGTGGCCTAGACTCGAACCAGTTTGTAGTTGAGCTTCACCTCTATCAAACCCAAATAAGGATCGGGTCCTAGAGATGGCAATTTGCCTCATTTCTTCGAGAACTTGTCCCGCCCCACACCGCCACTATAGGGACAAGTTATTTTTTATTTTTTGGGGTACAAGGCGGGAATGAGATTAAATAAATTTGCCCCGCTAGGGAATAGGGCGGGGACGGGTTTACAATGCCCCTCCCCACCTATTTATCCCCGCCCCGCGAGGATTCCCCATTCCCGTTTATATAAATGTTATATGATTCCTAAATTATATTTTATATATTCTATTATATATTAATGACTTCCTAATTTTTACGTCTCTCCCATCAATTTTACCATTTTTTTAATAATTTGGTTACTTGGCATCTCAATGATCTCACTAACAATCGAACATTTTCTAACAAGTCTTATATATTTTCTATATATATAATAAGTCAAGTCTCCCTTATTGTGTTGAATTGGTTAACTCTCTCTTTCTATTCAATTATTCAAGCTCTGTCTCTATTCAAGATGGCAGGAACGATATTGTTATAAGTTACACTTCACACAACTATGTTGTCTATGTGTAAGGTGACATCTATAGTCTACAGTCTGTAGAGGAAAACAAAAAATATAATTTGAAAAATTGGCCGTTGGATTAAATGCACTTCTTATAAATTACATACTCGCCAAAAATCAAAATGATCCAACAGTTATTAAAAAAAAAAAAAAACTATCTGGATAAAAATTGTGACACTTTGAAGAATTAAAATATAATAATTTTTCATGGATATTTGTTATAAACTGACCGTTAGATTACAATGATTTTTTGCGAACATGAAATTCTTAACAATTGTATTCAATCCAACGGTCAATTTTTCAAAATCTTTTCTACAATTGGTCCTACGCACACCACTTTATCCATCGTTTGACATATGATTTGTAAAACCGATATGGAATAGATATTTTGATAACCTAACGATTGGATTAAATTATATGTACGTACATATGACACATATATACAAAAAAGCACATTGATCAAACGATTATTTTTTTTTTTTTAAATCATATTTTTGAAATGAATTACAAAAAAATATAAAAAAATTTTACAATTTTTATAATTTATAATTCTTATTTTAAAAAATTAGTCATTAGATCGATGTGATTTTGGGTATGCACAATGTATATAAGGGGAATATATCATCCAACGGTTAATTTTCAAAATATCTAATCTAATGTTGCTTTTCAAGTAGATCTATATGAAGGAGTCGTTGAAAGATTATTTATTTTTAAAGTATATTACAATTAAAAGTCGTTGAAAAATTATTTATTTTAATAGTATATTACAATCAACATGCAATTTAGTGATTTAGACTCTTAAAATACAAGTTTTTTAGTGGAGGTAATGAATTCGAACCCTCTTAAAAATACTTTTAGTGCATTATATTTTGAATTTGTTATTGAAATAACGGGGCGGGGACGGGAATTCCCCGCTCCTATAAGGATGGGAATAGAATTACATACCCTGCCAGGATACAGGGGCGGAAATGGCGAGTAATTTTATAAGCAGGGATGGGAATGGGAGAGTGGAAAACCCACCCCGCCCCGCCCCGCCCCGCCCCGCCCCGTTACCATCCCTACAGTGGATCCATGATGCATGTACTTGTCAGTTATAGAAGGTTTAAGAGAACGATTTTGTTAAATTATTTTGACCATCCAATCGGATCATTTTCTTATGTAGAGATAGTTCCTACGAGTGTCGCACATAAATTTTACACCATGTGAATCTTATCATCCTTAGGCCTCGTTTGGATTAGCTTTGATTGAAATGACTATTAGAATACTATCTCTTCATATCTTTTTCTAGATTTACATAAAAATCATCTCTTCACATGTCAAAATTTTCATATTAGCTAGAAGTGATTATGGCAGGAGCTAAGGGGGCTAACTTTTGGCCAACCATCATATAACTGCTAGCTTATTTGCATTAACTTTTCTTAAAATCACATTTGTAACTCAAAATTCTACTTAATATAAAGTTGTGTTCGTTTCGTTGTAAACTATTTTACAACGTAAAATAATTTACAATGTAAAACCTTTTACCTTGAAAATTAGTTATTTTATAGTATTTTTCTATGTTTAGTTCTCTCCTGTAAAATAATTTTGAAAATTAAAAAAAAAAAAAACTTGAATTGATAAAAAAACCACTAACAGTCATGGCTAGACAAAATTCAAGTTTGCTATCTTTTATGAGAAATTTAAGAAAACATTAAGAGAATTGATAAGAAGTAGCTAATTATCTTTTAGGAGAGATTTTAGGAAGTGGAGAGGATAGATATGAGGAGAGAAGGGAAAATGACTTACGGATGTTTTTGGGATAAGTTGTTTTCAGTCAAAATTGGACTCAATAACATAAAATCAATTACTTTACTATACAATTTTACGTTGTAAGAAACATGCATAAAAAGGCAATTTACATGAATTTCATTTTCCTCATTCCATTTTACGTCAAAACAAATATAGCCTAAGAAATGAAATGATAATTATGTACTTTTAAACGATATGAGTGGTGATATGAAGAATGGCAAAATTTTTAAATTAGAAGTGATTGTGGCACAAGTAGGAAGCATCAACTTTTACCACGATTACTGGCTTCTAATATGAAAATGTTAATTAATACGTGAAAACAATATGTATATGAAAAATGCTACACAACCAGGAACTTTAACTCGAATTTAAAAATCACCGTGATGTGTCGTGCTTTGATTGGTTTAGTCATTCTTTTAAATAGATTCCATCTTTTTCACACATCACTCAAAACACGACACATCATGGTGATTTTTAAATTAAGATTAAAGTTTCTGGTTATATAGTAATTTTGTATATATATATATATATATATATATATGCTCTTTTTATCACTTTGTTAGTGGACGAGACATTGCCTACCGTGTTCACCTCATGAGCAGTGGTTAGAGTTGGAATATAATAATCCTCAAACTGCCGTAAGAAAATCCGTTAACAGCACCCTGACCAAGGCTGTACTTGTATTATGCAGTGGCCTTGGTGCCGTCTAAAACCAGTCAAAAAGCCGTTAAGCACCAACGGCCACTATAAATCCAAAATATGCTAAAAGAATAACAAATAGATAAATAATGAAGGAAAAAGCCAAATTGAATTGTAAACCTGCAGTACGCAGCAGGGTCTGCCGCCTGCCCTTTACTGCTGGCTGGCACCTCTGTTTGGAGTTCTCTGTGTCTCTGCCTATGGCCTCCGTTTTTATATATATATATAAATATATCCCTTCTACCTACTTCAATTCGTACTTACTCCCACTTCCAACTTCGAAGTTCGAATTGATAGAGAGAGTAGTAATTAAAGCAGGGGAGAGAGGGAGGGAGAGCCATCTGAAATGGCTTCTCAACTTCTTCCCTCCCACTTCTATAATATCAAGTCGATCTGCATGCCAGTTTAGATGTTTTCAGCTTGGAGTTAAAGTGTAAGTTAATCTCAAACTTGGTTATTTTCTAAACTTGGTTGTTTTTAGCTTCCAATCTCTAACAACTCTCCCTGTTTCCCACCCAAAATTTAAAATCTTTTAAGATTAATTCAAAAATTTTAGAAATTTCAAAAAATCTTAAAATTACCTTCACTATGTTATTTGTGAAAAACTTTTAAAACTTTAGTTTTAGTTTTAAAGTTTTAATATTCTTTTAAAAAGTAGAGCAATTTAAATTTAATAGGTGTTTAGGTCACACGTGATGGGGTCTTTGAGTCTCTCCTCTAACCATCTTTTTTAGGGTAAAAATATGGTTAGACACTTATAATTATAAATTTTATAAGATTAAATTTGATATTATTATTGAGTTTTTAAATGCTCATACATAATAAATGATATGTTGGTATAAGAGCATCTTTAATGATATACCATTTAAGCTATCATTTTCAAAATTTGGCATTGGCACCCAAATAAATTGCTCCAAATGCGTATCATTTGAGGAACCATATTTTGAAAATAGGCATATAAGGTTGCCAAATTTGGTACCTCAAATGACAATTGTCGTTTGTACCATATCATACTTTCTCTTCAAAAAATAGAAAATACCAAAATATATCATTATTAATGCATTAGAGCACATATGTGACAAAATTTGGCACTGATGCATTTTGTACCATTTAAGGTGCCAAATTTTGGCATTGGCATATCAAATTATATGAATACATTGGAAATACTCTAATGACATGTATTTTTCCTTTTAGGGGAAAGAGACTTCATATTTGAGTATATGAAAAATGCATCGATATTCATTTGCTACAGTAGGAATAGGATGTTATCATTTGGCAAAAAAAAAAAAAAATTGTTCCCACATTAATAAAATCCTAACTCCGCCCATGTCCCTGTGTAGGTTTAGAGGTGTATGATGTGTCAGCTTGTGTTTAATGGTGAATGGATGATTATTTAGTCTAGTGCTGACTCTCTTCTCCTACTTGGCAGCATTTTGTAGGGCATGGAGGTGAGCGAAGAGCAGGAGGATAAACACTTAAACTGACTTTCATGGAAGGAAGGGTGAGGGTGAGGGTGAGGGTGAGGGATCTGCCTGGCTCCCTGGATGCCATCTAAGAAGCTTTGTCACGAGTGTTGACTCTCTTCCTAGTTGGCATCAGGGGAGTCATGCAGGCCCAACAGCAATTGCAAGATACCGACGATTTGAGGTGCTAAACTTCAATTTTTTGCTTGGATTATTCTTCTTACTAAAATCCTAATTTGCAAAAATGACTAACATCACATCTCCTTCCTTAATCACCTTAAATTAATTCCTTTTTCATTTCAACGTTTGGCTGATATTTCCTTAACATGCAATGAAGTAGAATTGAACGAGCGGTTAGTATGCCCCTAGCTATCAAACTGCTCCCGATTTGGACTCAGCGGCCCTTGGTGTACGTGATGGCAGAATATGCAGATAAAAGTCATTTCTTGAAATTCGTACAATAATTATCTGTGCTGGCCTATTTATAATATATATATATATTAAATGCCATTGTAAAATACAATTAATGAAGTAATTTCATTTCAATCAGTTGTAGAATTGCAAATGCGACAATACCTCTGTAGATAGAGAGATAGAGAGCCATCAATTATTTTTGCAATTATATGTAATGAGGCTGGGTTTGCTCCCACGGCTTCTTAAAGCTGGTGAGAGAGGTAGGTTGTGTTGTGTCCCAATTAACGCGGCAAAACCCCTGACCACGCAAGAGATAGAGAGGGTTTTTGGGGGTGTGAACCCATCCACTTGAAAATGCTCTGTTTTTTTTCCGTATCAAGCCTTGAATCTATAGCTCTGTTTCTTTCAAATGGAGTGAGAAATATCCGTGATGGTATATAATGTTAGAGCATCTCCAAGTAGAGAGCTGCTAAAAATGGGAGTTACTTCCATATTTGATATAATTATGTTTTAATGATCTTCAAATTTGAAGAAAATTTGATGTGCGTAGACTATTTGGAAAGAAATGATAATTGCCAAAATAATAATAATAAATATTAATATAATTGTCAAATTTGGGAGTCACAAATTACATTCTATTAGACTACTTTTTTAACCTTGATTCCAAAATTTGGCAATGAAGGGCCAAATAGAAATCCTTTTTTGGAGATGCTCTTAACTGAAAGAACAGGAAGGACTAGGCTTTATGAAAAATGGTGCCGCAGAAAAATAAAGAAACAGAGAGGTAATTTTTCTTTGAACTGCGGAACCGTTGTGAACAAACAAACTACCTAAACTGTGTCTGTGCTGCAACAACAGTAGCTGGGGGTTTTCTTTTTATCAATTTTTGCAAGAAAATTATCAAACAATAAAACTTCAAAAAACACTTAGAATACACGTAACAAATTACAAACCATAGGTTTGTAATACATTGATATTTATGAAACATGAAATTCAAAAGAAAATTGTGAATAAACGCAAGTCCATGGAATGACAGTCAAATCATATTGAAGAAATATCAAATATCAAATCAAACCACATGTTTCAATTGGTTTACTCTCAACCTCCTACAACCATGCTACAATAATTAATCACAAATAAGAATTTTCATTAGGCTTATCCCAAATCTCCTATCACCACTGCAAATACATCACAAGCTAACTTATTCAACCAATTAGATAAATAAAAACTTAATAACAAATACAAACAATACACCCATTAAACTACATTACACATATCTTTTTTTTAAGTGAGCTATTCTCAAATCTCAAACATTTAAGTTCAACAATTGAGCTACTTATTTAATTGGATTTGAGATTTGGCTACTTATTTGGCTTGAAGATGGACTAATTTAGACTACTAATTTAGGCCACAATCTATTTTTTATTGGTCTTATAGTAGTAAAAATTGGACATCAAAGCGTAGATAACTAGACTACCCATAATTTAAGGGGCAATTTGGTTTTTTTGCTACTTAATTTATAGATATATGATATATACATATAGTATATATAAGCAAAGGAAAGTGAAAAGTTAGGGGGCCATGGCCCCCACACCCATAGACTTGGTTCCGCCACTAGGTGTGAGGTTTCTGATTAATGGCGGAGCAGAAGGTGGTGCAGGTGAAGATCGAATTACATGATGGAGCAAGAGGGTTCAGCATAGTAGGTGTCGGCCGGAAGGTAGTAAAGTGGGTAGTGAGGGACGTAAGATGGCCAAGCCACGGTCTGCACACTGCTCGCTTCCTTCTTCTCTTCTATTGGCCCAACGCTTACCAGCACTGCATACCCCACCCTCTTTCTCAGCAACCTTGTCAGCTCCACCGAATCAACCCCTTCTCCTTTTACCTCTATCTCATTCTTATCTTTCCCCCGAAAACCTGCTGATTCCACCCCTGCATGCATAATTCATTTTAATTTCATTTCATTTATGATTCAGATATATAAATGCAATACCTAGCTTACCTGAAAGACCAACTGCGATCTTCAAAGCTTTGGACCGGCACTTCTCGCTGTTCATGGACACTTGCACCACCATCTTTTGCTGCAAATACACACATACAATTTCAAAGTACTTACTGGCTACTGCGTACCCTAAACATTATGCAAGAACAGAGCCCTTTGTAAATTGCTCCACTATTCATAACATATGTCTATATACCTTCATCGTCTTGTGTTTTTTGTTGGGGACAATGGACTTTAACCGTGTCTCTCCGTACACTTTAACACTTTTACGAAGTGCAAATGTTTTTAAATAATGGTTTCGAGAGAGATGCTCCGTCTGTTATTTATAGGGGTTGGGGCTCTTGGCCTCGGGAGATGAATAATAGTTTCATAAGCACCTTTTGGTAAATGCATTGAAAGGAGCGCATGACTCACATTCAGAATATAGTCCATGACTTATTGACTTGGGAGCCAGCCAGCTGCAGTCAGCCAGATTCAACCAGCAAATACATTCGTTCCGTACACTTTTTCCCGCATCATTTGCCAACTACCTAAGCGGCCCATAAATAACTCTCTACCATACCATTAATTAGTGGCCAAACCACCCAACATTAATTAGTTAATGTAAATTTGTATATGAATACTAAATAGGTTTATTGGAAACATCAAAAGAAGACTAATTTTGATAAATTTTGAAAATAGGGTTGAATGGAACTTTACCATTGGGATTGAATGCAACTTTCTATTATTAGTGAAAGTTAATTTTAGTAAATTTTGAAATCTACCTATAATAAAAAAAAGGGCAATTCCATCATAATCTAAAAATTTGTATTTATTAAAAATCTTTTTTTTTTTTTTTTTTTTTTTTTGCTATACAGATATCCTGGGCCAATTTGCACGCACCAAACTAAATCTTGCACCCCGAACAAGGCTTGCACCTTGCGGTCCGTGGCCCAGAATATTTTGTTCTTTATACTTTATAATAGCATATAATATTTTTCTTAATTATCATCTCTTAAAACTCGACTTATTCTTGACATTCTCCTTCTCTTTTGAGCATTTTTTTTAAAAATATTCAGCTAGGCCCACTCATTTTGTCTGAATTCCCATTTGACAAAAATGAGTAATCAACTCAATAAAGTTCTAGTCCAAATTAAATGAGCTGAGGTTGATTGCATGGATTCATTTTTAGGCACCATTCAAGTTTAAAGAATCGCATCTTTCTTCAAATTCTTAGGGCACATGTCTTTTCTGATAAACAAAATATCTGTATCTATATAATTTTACTAGCTAGCTAGCAATTGATCTGATAGTAATAGTTAGGAGGCAGGCCACATGCAGATCGAGGTGGTCATCTTCCCTGTCCCAACAACTCTTTCAAATGACACAGTAATTAAATAAATGGTAATTAAAGACTAAAGACCGTAGTGTTACTTTGAATGCGAATGAACTTAATGAAAAGGATACACGGAGCCTCCGAAAATGATGGAATATTAATGCTCGATTAGTTTATTTTAAAGTTAAATGAAGACCACACCCTTTTCTTGATCTTATCCTCTCTCTCTTTAACTTTTTGGGTTTTTGGCTTTTTTAGAAATTAATTAAGAATGTGTTTTTGCTTGAGATGGGACAAAACGGATGACTCATTGAGTCAACTCTGCTGAGCCATATCAATTTTGGTTGTTGAGAGTCTATTTATTGTTAAATAAAGTATACCATTTTTCTTAGCAATAGTCATGTTGATGTTGATTGGTATTCAATTCTATACATGGATTATTTTAATTTATTTTTACAGCATAGGATTTTGTAGGCCTATTTCTGTTGTTTGGAATGAAATTAATCCTAAAAATTGCTTAATTAGATTTAATTTGGTATTTAAATCTTCTTCCTCTTTGTCCTTTTCTTCTTCTTCTTCTTCTTCTTCTTCTATGAGATCCTCTTCAATTTCCACCTCCACGTCCCTTGGAAGAGTAGATGAGGAAGGAGCCGTTTCCACAACAGTGATAGCAGGAATAGGAATGGACGCAGAAACACTTGAAACCTCCCTATGGTGGAGGTAAGCATCCAGCAGGTACTCCCTGTAGAGATAGAAAATTTCTAGCTAATCACAAATTGCCACATAGCTCAAGCCAATTAAATCATGATCAATTAAGATGTGTCATGTGCCATCAAATGGACCCACTAGGATACTCTAAAGGCAAATAAGAAATTGCCAAGTGTCCTATTTTACACAGGCTTAACAAATTACAATTAGCCATGTGTTTTAAATCTGTGATTAAGTGGACAAATCAAATCTTGCCACCTATCACATTGGACCAATTATGGATAATTATTTAAAATTAATATTTATCCTTATCACTCATTAAGTAAGGATAATTATTAATTTAAATATTTATCTTTGTCATCCAAGTGGAGTAAACCAATCAAATGGCACCACATGGTCAAATGAGAATGCATTCCAAATAATTGATATTTATTCTTACAAATTAATTAAATAAATAAGGATAAATATTAATTTAAATATTTATCATTGTCATCCAAGTGGAGTAAACCAATCAAATGGTACCACATGGTCAGATGAGGATGACTCCCAAATAATTAATATTTATCTTTATAAATTAAATAAATAAGGATAATTATTAAGAAGTCCATCCCTATCCAAACACTCTACTCCCTACCACTATAAATAGGGGTGGCCTCCAAAGGTTAAAGCACAACAATTCGGAAGCAAAGAAGCTCTCTCAGACTGAAGCATCAAAGCCCTGAAGAACTTCCCAAGCATTCAGACCTTCAAGTTGAAGATCAAGCATCAAGCCCTTCAAGTTGAAATCAAATCCTTCAAGTAAAGATCCAAAGCCTTCAAGTTGAAAATCAAGCTCCAAGCCTTTCAAATTGAAGATTAAGTTCAACAAGTCCTTAAACAAGCCGGATTCAAGAACACGTGATCATCACCCTTGAATCGAGAAATCTACCACGAGAAGAATCAGAGGATTTTTATCTTTTGTAATAGATCAACAGAGATTGTACTTCACACTTTTCAAATATAAATCAAAATCAACATTTGTCTACTCTCTTTTCGGTGTTTATTTTAAAAACACGAAATTTGTGTGTACAAATTTCTGGCACGCCCAGTAGGACCATCTCTGCCTCTCATCTCTTCTCTTTAACCAAAAAGAACTTCTCAAGAGTCCAAGTCTGCAATTTCATGGCTCCTAAGAAGAACATTACTCAAAGTTTCAAGCCCCTTGATTCATCGTCCAGTCAGGATACTTTGAATTCTGGTCCGATGACTCGAACTAAAACAAAAGCTGTCACTGAAATATATGCCCAAACTGCTACAGAGTCTAAAACAACTCAAGTCTTTGTTGCCTCTAAAAATCCAGTGATCTCTTTAGCCTCATTGGGGGCAAAGGAAGATGTTGCTGCCATGGTGGAACAAGTCTTAGCACAACCATCCATCTCGTAGGGGGCAGGCTCAAGTTATAACTTTCTCTTTGCTGAAGAAGAGGCTTCAAGTGGTGGCTCTACAACAAGCTCTCCTCGTGGGACTCCACCGTCAAAGCTGATGTTACCAACTGATCCTGTAAACCTCAACAATTCTGCGACTATGCCTGTAATGATGACCAACACGGTCTCTGTTGAAGATCAACTTGCAAGTATGACAAAAGCTATTGAAGGGCTCGCCAACTCAATGCAAGAAAGAGATCTTCAAATTGCCATGCTAATGAAAAAGATGGAAAGTCTAGGAGAGTCAAGTCATGCAGCTGCTAGCATGCAACCACCGAATGCAACTCAAAAGACTCCCCAAGATACAATTGAAGTTCCTACAAAGATTGAAGGCCCATCCAAGGATCTTCAAGTATCCACAGATGGATCAGTACCTGCAGATCAGTTGAGGGAATTCATCATGGGTGCTATTAAAGATAAGGTCGAAGGAAATACTCACTCCTATTCCACTTATACCAAGCCTTACACCCAACGAATTGACTTCATGAGGATGCCTCAAGGTTATCAGCCACCAAAATTCCAGCAATTTGAAGGCAAAGTAAACCCGAAACAACACGTTGCCCACTTTGTAGAAACATGCAATAATGCTGGCACTGATGGAGATCTACTTGTCAAACAATTTGTTCGATCTCTGAAAAGTAATGCCTTTGATTGGTACACTGATCTTCAGCCAAGTTCAATTGACAGCTAGGATCAACTCGAGCGGGAGTTCCTCAACCGTTTTTATAGCACTCGCCGTACTGTTAGTATGATTGAGTTAACCAACACCCGCCAGTGGAAAGATGAACCTGTCATAGACTAAATCAATAGATGGAGGAACCTAAGCCTTAACTGTAAAGATAGGTTATCTGAAGCCTCTGCAATTGAAATGTGCACCCAAGGCATGCACTGGGGCTTACGCTACATTCTACAAGGAATAAAGCCTCGTACCTTTGAAGAGTTAGCAACACGCGCTCATGATATGGAACTTAGCATAAGTGCTAACGGAGGCCAAGGCCCACTCGTTCAAGAATATCGTAAAGGAAAGGAAAAGCAAGATAGCCAGAAAGGGGGCAAGTATCCTCCCAAAGGCAACAACAAAGAATCAATGACTGTGAGTACTGCCCCAGTTAAATTTGCAGTCAACTCAAAGAAAAAAGAAGAAGAAAAGGTTCACTTAAGTCAAGAGCAGGGAAGAAAGAGGGTTACTCTGAAAGAAATGCAAGAGAAAGAATATCCATTTCCTGATTCTGACATTCCAGAGATGTTAGAAGATCTTCTCAAAAGTAAGTTGATTGAACTTCCCGAGATGAAGTGCCCTGAGGAAGCTGGTCAGGTCAATGATCCTATGTACTGCAAGTATCACCGGTTGGTTAGCCACCCAGTGGAAAAGTGTTTTGTTTTGAAAGAAAAGATCATGGAATTGGCTCGAAAAGGAATGATCGAGCTTGATGTAGATGTTGTGACCTCCAATCAAGCCACCATCACCTTCGGATCATGCGGTCTCATGCCTCTTTCAAACCAAGAAAATATGAACAAAGCACCCATTTCCATCCAGTCAGACACTATTTTCTCAATCAAGTTTGGAGCGTTTGAGCCTATTGAAGTCGAGTTGACACCTTCTCATGCACTAGAGGCTCTCTCAGTCTTAAGTCTAAAAAAGTTGAATATAGTAGAGATAGCAATCCAACAAGACTTATCAAATTCTGATAATGAAGGCTGGACTCTTGTTACTCGTCGAAGAGGTCATAAGTCAAAGTCGCGAAAACCAGCAGTTGCAAGAAAGAACAAGCAACGATCTCAAATGGTTAGAAAGGTAATGAAAAAGAGAGCTCCTAAGAAAGAAAAAGTAGCTTCCAGTTGGGTTGAAGATTCACTTGAACAAAAGCCACGGATCTCCATGACCTTATGGGATTTTTTGCCAGAATGGTATCAAAATACCGTTTACCCTTCGATGAATAAGCTGTCATGTCATCAAGTGGAGGGTCAAGAAGTGTTAACGCATGATGAAGAAGATAAACCTAATGAAAACACAGAATTGACAGTTGAAGAAGATTCTCACCCAAGTTCTGGCACTTGCACTGCATGCATGTCATCCATTAATTTTTCTGATGAAGATTTATTACTTGGCTCCAAGCCCCACAACCGTCCTCTCTTTGTCACATGATTCACTCGTGAAAGAAAGGTGAACAGAATTATGCTTGATGGCGGATCAGCTGTTAATATTTTGCCATTACGTATATTGAAAGAGATAGGCATCTCTGTGGATGAACCTTCGCATAGTCGCTTAATGATTCAAGGCTTTAATCAAGGAGGTCAGAAAGCTATAGGCATGATAAGGCTTGATTTATTAATGGGAGAAATGCATTCCAGTGCATTATTCCATGTCATTGAAGCTAGGACTACATATAATATGTTGCTTGGGCGACCATGGCTGCATGAGCATGGAGTTGTTCCTTCTACCCTGCACCAGTGCTTCAAATATTATCAAGATGGGGTCCAGAAAAAAGTTGCAGCTGATGATAAGCCATTTACTGAAGCTGAATCTCATTTTGCTGATGCTAAGTTTTACTTGGAATCCACTGGGATAAAGGAAGCTCAACTAAGCTCGGTACCATCAATAAGCAGTACTGAAAAACGTAAGCAAAATGCTTCTCAAAATGCGGAAATTGTCACTCCTGCTAAAGAATGTGAAGAGAAAATTGCAGAAAATGAAGCTAAAAATGCAATGGGGCAAAGTGCTAGTAAAAAAATTCTTTATGAAGCAACCAAAGAAACTCCAATGCTTCGTTATGTCCCAAAAGCTAGAATAAGAAAAGGACAATCTCCTTTTACTGAATATAATGCGGTGAAGCTAAATGCATTCGAAGGATTAACTCTCCCGGTCACTAAGCTTGTTAAGACAAAAGTGATCAATCCTCCTTTAAAAGGGTTCGTTAAGCCATCACAAGGGTCCGAAGTGGAGCATGGTGATTTACCAGAGAAAAGAACTGAAGGCTTTGATCCCAATGCTTATAAATTGTTGGCCAAGGCTGGTTACAATCCACGAGAGTTGCCTGGTTTAGGAAATCTACCCTTAAAGGCAATTGAAGGAAAAGAAATCGAAATGACCAAAACCCAACGACTGTTGAGAGAAAAAGGGTATCCTGTGGAGAATTCAAAAAGGGGACTTGGTTATACTTCATCTTCTCCTGTTTATATATCAATAAAGAAAGTTGCCTCACAATGCATTACAGTTAAAGATGAAAGTGCATGTACTCAAACACCATCGACTAGATCCTCAGTGTTTGATCGCCTTGGTGAGCCTACATCATCGCGAGCTTCAGTATTTGATCGGCTAGGAGTCCAAAAAGCTCCCGACTCAACTAAACTCCGATCAGTGCATGATAGATTGGGTACCTCAAAGTCAACGCAGGCATCAAGTGTTAAAAAAACTAATCATTGTTCAAAGCAAAAAACATTTTCTAAGGTTCAAGATTGGAAAGAGTCTCACAGTGTAGTTCCATCTCGCATGAAGAGGCGCATTCTGTTGGACATTTCTGTAGGTGAAGCGTTGAAAATCAAGAGACGTACTGTAGTGTTTACAAATCAAAAGAACTCACAACTGGCAACAGTTGAAGATATTGCCACTGAAGAAACTACCGCAACTACATTCCATATAACCTTCACTGAAGTTCTAGAAAATGACCAGTCAGTGGAAGAAGATATTCAAGAAGCTCCACCCGCACTTGAAGAAGGGGGGCAAGCCACGGTTGATGATTTAAAAGAAATTAACCTGGGCGACCAAGAAAATCCTCGTCCAACATTTATAAGTGCCAACTTATCTGAAGAGGAGGAAAAAGAATACATAGATCTTCTGGTGGAATTTAAAGATGTTTTTGCTTGGAGTTATAAAGAAATGTCAGGTTTAGACCCCAAGGTAGCAGTTCACTATCTCTCAATTAAACATGGGGCTCGCCCAATCAAACAAGCTCAACGTCGTTTTCGACCAGAGTTGATTCCCCAAATTGAAGCAGAAGTCAACAAGCTAATTGAAGCCGGCTTTATTCAAGAAGTGAAATACCCCGCATGGATTGCTAACATTGTTCCAGTGAAGAAAAAGAATGGACAAATTCGAGTCTGTGTGGACTTCCGTGATCTAAACAATGCATGTCCAAAGGATGATTTCCCATTGCCAATAACTGAGCTTATGATTGATGCAACTACAGGCCATGAGGCTTTATCTTTCATGGATGGATCATCGGGATACAATCAGATTAGGATGGCACCGAAAGATGAAGAACTTACTGCGTTTCGTACGCCAAAAGGAATTTATTGTTATACAAAAATGCCATTTGGCCTAAAAAACGCGGGGGCAACCTACCAGCAAGCTATGCAAAGGATCTTTGATGACATGCTTCACAAGACAGTTGAGTGCTATGTTGATGATTTGGTGGTGAAATCCAAGAAAAGGAAATACCATTTGCAGGATTTACGCGCAGTGTTCAATAGACTGCGGAGATACCAGCTCAAAATGAACCCTCTCAAATGTGCATTTGGGGTCACTTCAGGCAAATTCCTTGGATTTATTGTTCGACATCGAGGTATTGAGATCGATCAGTCTAAAATTGATGCCATCCAAAAGATGCCTGAACCAAGAAATTTAAAAGAACTTAGAAGTCTTCAAGGACGTCTTGCTTATATTCGACGATTCATTTCAAACCTTGCGGGACGATGTCAACCCTTTCACCGACTCATGAAGAAGGACACTCCTTTTGTCTGGGATCAAGCTTGTAGCAATGCCTTTGAAAGTATCAAGAAGTACTTGTTGAACCCACCTGTTTTAGGTGCCCCTACTCTTGGGAAGCCTTTGTTACTCTACATTGCTGCACAAGAACAATCTCTTGGAGCACTTCTTGCCCAAGAAAATGAAGAGAACAAAGAAAGGGCACTCTACTACTTGAGTCGAACCCTCATAGGGCCTGAGTTAAACTATTCCCCTATTGAAAAGATTTGCCTTGCACTTTTCTTCTCAGTCCAAAAGCTAAAACACTACATGGAAGCGTATACAGTGCATTTAATTGCACGGGCTGATCCTGTCAAATATATTTTGTCTAAGCCAGTAATATCGGGACGTTTGGCAAGATGGGGACTGCTGCTCAGTCAATATGAGATAATTTACTTCTCTCAAAAGGCGATTAAGGGACAAGCCCTAGCAGATTTTTTAGTAAATCATCCAATCCCTGCAGATTGGGAGATTTCAGATGACTTCCCTGATGAAGAGGTCTTTCAAGTTGAAGTTCTTGCTGCATGGATGATGTTCTTTGATGGGGCTGCACGCCATGACGGTGCTGGAGCGGGGGTTATTTTTGTTTCACCACAGAGACAGATTCTCCCATTTTTATTCTCTCTTAGTGAGTTGTGTTCAAACAATGTTTCAGAGTATCAAGCCTTAATCATTGGTCTCCAAATGGCGGTTGAAATGAAAATCCCCAATTTAGAAGTTTATGGAGATTCCAAGTTAGTCATCAACCAACTCCTGACACATTACGAGGTAAAAAAAGATGATCTAATCCCTTACTTCCGATGTGCAACACAATTACTAGAGAAGTTCGAAAGTATTGAATTGATCCATGTTCCTAGAAAAGAAAATCAAATGGCAGACGCTCTTGCCAACTTGGCTGCAACTTTAGCCTTGTCGGAAGATGAAAATGTTGATGTCCCAGTATGCCAACGGTGGGTATTACCATCATTGTCCATAACAGAATGTGAAGAAACAAATGTTATTTCAGTAGCTGCTATCGATACTGAAGACTGGAGACAACCATTGATTAACTATTTAGAGCATGGGATATTGCCTAATGACCCACGACACCGAACTGAGATAAAGCGTCGAGCATCTCGCTTCATTTACTACAAAGATACACTTTACCGGCGTTCCTTTGACGGTGTTTTTCTTCGTTGCTTAGGAGAAGAAGAAGCGACTCAAGCATTGGAAGAAGTTCATTCTGGTGTTTGTGGCGCTCATCAGTCGGGTCCAAAACTCCACTTTCGAATAAAAAGGATGGGTTACTACTGGCCAACCATGGTAAAAGATTGTATGGACTATGCCAAAAGATGTCAAGCTTGCCAGTTCTATGCAAACTTTATACACCAACCTCCTGAACCACTTCACCCCACGGTTGCTTCCTGGCCATTTGATGCATGGGGCTTGGATGTTGTAGGGCCATTGACACCAAAGTCTTCTGCTGGACATTCATATATTCTAGCCGCAACTGATTACTTCTCAAAGTGGGCTGAAGCTGTACCACTTAGGGAAGTTAAGAAGGAAACTGTGGTTAATTTCATTAAAGCCAACATCATTTATCGGTATGGTATACCTCGTTACATCATAACTGATAATGGAAAGCCATTCTATAATACTCTTATGGACAAACTCTGTTCGAAATTGGGCTTCAAGCAGCATAATTCTTCAATGTATAATGCACCAGCTAACGGTCTTGCAGAAGCTTTCAACAAGACTCTTGGAAATCTACTCAAAAAAGTTGTGGATAGGTCAAAGAGAAATTGGCATGAAAAGGTTGAAGAAGCCCTATGGGCATATCGAACGACATATCGAACCCCTACTCAAGCTACTCCATATTCCCTAGTGTACGGGGTTGAAGCTGTTCTTCCACTCGAGCGGCAAATTCCTTCCTTAAGAATTGCTATTCAAGAAGGCCTGACACATGAAGATAATGCTCGTCTACGTCTTGAAGAGTTGGAAGCACTAGATGAGAAAAGACTTGAAGCACAACAAAGATTAGAATGTTATCAAGCTCGTCTCTCTAAAGCATTCAATAAGAAAGTACGACCCAGATCTTTCCAAGTCGGAGACTTAGTGCTTTCTGTGCGAAGACCCATTATCACTACCCATCGAACGGGTAACAAATTTCTCTCAAAGTGGGATGGACCGTATGTTGTTCAAGAAGTTTACAAAAACGGTGCATACAAGATAGTTGATGGAGATGGGTTAAGAATTGGCCCCATTAATGGCAAGTTTCTAAAGCGCTATTATGCCTAAAGATTAAACCACACTCCTTATCGTATGAGTCTAAACTGCATGTTACTTGTGAGACCCCAAAATTTTCAATAGTAAATTTTCTTAATTATTATTATTTTATTTTATTTATTGCACACTTGGCATTTTGCCATTGGGCAATGAAATGTGCCATGTGATCATCAATTAAGAAGGGTGCATGAGAATTTATGTACACCCTTGGGTGACATCTAAAATGTGAATGGTGGGTATATATGAATGGTGGATGAATGAAAGAATGGTGGATGAATCTAAGAGTGGTAGCTAAAATTTGAGAGTGGTAGCTAAATTTGAGAATGGTAGATAAATTTGAGAATGGAAGATGAGAATGATGGATGAATGTAAGAATGGTGGATAAATTTGAGAATGGAAGATGAGAATGATGGATGAATGTAAGAATGGTGGATGAATTTGAGAATGGAAGATGAGAATGATGGATGAATGTAAGAGTGGTAGATAAATTTGAGAATGGAGGATGAATCATTTCTCTATAAATACCACATTTCAAATGCTAATGGATAGAGAAGGAGTAGAGAAGAAAGAATTTAGAGAAAGAAGAGAAGAAGAAAAGAGAAAAGGAAAAGAAGAGAAAGTTTGGGAATTTGGAAATTCTACTCCAAATCTTCATCAAATTCGAAAATAGGTAAGGTTCCTACTCTTTTCTATCTTGATTTTAGCTTAATTAATGAGTTTATATCATGATTTGGTGAAATTGGGAGGTGTTTGTTTGCCTAGAAAGTTCTAGGAAAATTTAGAACAAATTGAGCTCCAAAATAGAGTATACTGTTTGGGTATTATTGACTTGGTTAGAGGCCGAATTGATCTAAACCTTCTTCATGAAAGTTGTAGGTCTTTCAATTAGCTTTCTAACGAATCCGACCTTGACTTATTTGGAATTTTGTGGGGAGAGTTATGACTGTTTTACTCAAACTAGTTTTTCAGCAAAAGATATTTTCGTTCAAAATAGAAAGGCTACAGTAATTGCTTATTTTGACTATGAAAATGTTGAATTTAGGCTAAGGTTGTGAAATATGAAATTGTAGATCTTCGAGTCTTCTTTTCAGAACACTAAAGTTCATTAAATTTGGATAAATGAGCTAGAAGATACGGCCTAAACACTAAAAACTGTTTTTGGATGAGTTTAAATCATGACAATGAAATATGGGGATTTCAAATCTTGGATTTTTATTTTATATGAAAATGAAAAGCTGAAACTTTGGGACTATTTTTCCCATCAATTATATCAACTCAGGATCATGTGTATCAAATTTGGGAATTTTCCGATGAGTAGATTAATTTCTATAATTTTCTGAAGTTTAGAAATACTGAAACTTTGAAAATTTGTAGTATATTGTGTATATGTCCGAAAATTCTGAAATTTGAGTATATTGTAAAGCTTGAATTTATGGATTTTTAGAGACAAGAATCATGGAAAAAGACCTATGGATGAATGGGAATTTCTAGAGAGAGAAAGTTTCCATGAAGCTTTAATAGTAGGCACAAGGTGTATTTTCATAGTTTATCGAAAAATTATGATTTTTACATATATGGTGTAGATTGATTTTATATGAATTTAGAACTTTGAATCACTTCAATTGGATGTGAATTGTGAGAGAAATTGAGAACCGAAGTTGCCGAAAAATCGGAAATTTTATTAA
>JAESVK010000923.1:302433-313658 GCA_017140935.1 Hamamelis virginiana
ATATATATATATATATATATATATATATATATATATATATATACATACAAGAATGATCCATTAAGGTACATACCTTGATCATCTCACCGTTGATTTCAAGCACATTACCTAACGATGGAAAAAAGTCAACATAATGTGCTTGAAATCAACTGTGAGATGATCATGTACCTTATTGTAAGATAAAGTATGTACCTTAATAGATCATTCTTGTATATATATACAAGAATGATCTAGTGAGTATATGCACACTTTTAACTAAAGTCAACAAATAACACAAGCCATTGGATTCCCATTCACTTAATGGAAAATTCATCTCAAGATTTCAATCACATCTTTAGAATTAATTTGACATATCATTGAACCCACCAAACCTTAAATCCCAACTACTTGGGGTTGCACCCTCTCTTAGTATTGTTTTGTGTTTTAAATAATTAAATCATATGCTCTCTTCTCTTTGTTGGCCTTAGTTTTGTACTTGTAATGCCTTCAGCTTGAATCAAATATCTCCTCTTTCTTACTGGCTTACTGCATCCACTTGTCCTCTTTACATATAATTGAACCAATCTTAGACTTGCTTCAATCCTCACTCAATTACTGATCTCTCCACTTACCTCTTATCCATCCCAACGTTCATATTTGGCTACGCACCTTATTTACATGTTGTTTCTTCTTTGCCCAGCTTTATGGACCCTAAAGCATGGTCCATTTTTCCTTTTAACTTGATCCCTTCGGCCCCCTCTGCGTTACCTGCTTAGCTTTTCTTAAAATACTTTTGAAGCTTAAAATTTCGCTTGATCTAAGATATGGGATGTCAATCACATCTAGACAACTTGAGCGGGTGATGAGATGGATGGAAGATTTTCATACTAGAATTAATTATGATAGAAGTTAGGGGCATCAACTTTTGCCACAATAACTTCTAGTATAAAAATTTTTTTATGTGAAGATATGGTTTGTACATAATTTTAAAGAGATACGTGAAGAAATAGTTTTCCAAAAATAATTTTAGATACGTCCTTCATCCATCCCACTCTAATCCCCGTGATAACATTCTATGTAAGCTCGACTCTATTGTCACCAATAAATTCAAAATGGCAGGAACAGCCAATTTAAAATAGTTTTAGGTCACATAGTTTCACTATTTCATCATTTTTACTCATACTATAGATTCTTTTGCGTCTTCTTAATCTTGCTTATCCTTAGGCCTTCATATTCTGATTCTAAATTTCTAGTTAAAGATTGACCCCTTACTCTAATTTCATTGACTATGACTATATCTTTAACAATAGTAGATTGGCACCCCAAAAAAAAAAAAAAAAAGCAATATTGTATGTATAAATTAATTGATGCTTTAATAAATAACATGAATGAATATGGCATGCATGTATATCAATATGTATGCATGTATGTATATATGAATAAATGGATGGACAATGTAACTTTAGTATCTGTTTCCTTTGGCAGCAACAATCATTGGTCCAGTTGCAGTGGTCATTATTGTGGTTGGAAATTCATCAGTCATACTTGGGCTTTGGATTGCACATTTTTTCTGGACTTACTTCTGTGTGGCAAAGTATGATTCTCTTGGACCAATCTCACTGAAGTTTTACTATAATTTACATATTTGTATTGTTATTTTATTATCAAATTCTGTTAAGTTTTCCTGCTCTGTGCTTCTGTGTTTCCTTTGGACTGTTGTTTCAGAACCAAAAGGCTTGGGCTTGTTCTGAAGATACTGGTACTAATATTTTTGCCAGTGCCTCTGGTCCTTTGGCCTATCATCGGCATGGTTGGAAGCCTTCTAGGTGGAATAGGATATGGATTTTTTGCTCCCCCAATTGCAACTTTTGAGGCTGTTGGAGAGAATGTCCCTAACAAATTCTTCCACTGCTTTGTTGTAAGTTTTCCTTTCTGCTTTGGCTCTATTTGTTTCTATATGAGTAGTTCCCTGGAAGAAATTCATGTCTTTAAGTCATCCAAGACATTTTTAGCTGTTCCACTTTTATTTGTTTAGCTAAACCAAATAATTAGGATAAGGCCTTATTGAGTGAGAGTAGAGCTTTTAGCAATAATCTGGTTTCAATTCATGAAGATGGCTTACATTTTGCATTAATATCAGGATGGTTGTTGGTCCACACTTCAGGGAAGTGTCACAATAGTACAGGATTTCACAGATTTTTGCTTCCATTCTTACTTCTCCTACATGGATGAACTAAGTGAGAAAGTACCTGAAGATGAGAAGCCAATAGACATAAAGTAATGGATTTTCAATTTTATCCTTTTTTCATATATCAAATAAAAATGTGTGAATAGATACTTCACATTTCCTATTTCCCTTGCTAGGTTATCAAAGTTGCCAAGCTGTATATTCGTGATCCTGATTGGCGTACCAGTGGACATGCTTTTGATCACAGCTGTTGCTCTGTGGAAAAGCCCATACATGCTGTTCAAAGGTTGGAAGAGGCTATTAGAAGACTTGGTTGGAAGAGAAGGACCATTCTTGGAAACAGTATGTGTTCCATTTGCTGGTCTTGCCATTGTCTTATGGCCCCTGGCTGTAGTGGGAGCTGTGATAGCTGCTATTATCTCCAGCTTCTTTCTGGGACTCTATGGTGGAGTTGTTGTCCATCAGGTTTGCCAGAGCTCGATGTTCCTATTTGAGTTTGGGTTAGGATCTTGAAAGGAATTATTTATATTACATGATCTGAGATGAATTTGTATTCAGGAAGACTCACTCCGGATGGGATTTGCATACATTGTCTCAGTGGTTTCACTGTTTGATGAGTATACAAATGATCTACTTTATTTGATGGAGGGATCCTGCCTTCCCAGGTACCATCTGGGATCCTGACTTTTGCTTTATAATAATAGTAAACATCGTGCATGCCTTTTTTGCGAAAAGTTTTTATTGAAGAAAGGAGGGAAGATTATTTTCTGCATATGTTCATTGATTTTGATCCTGAGATATCATTCCGACAGCCAGGCCGAAATACCGTAGAAAAATGACCACTCTTTCCAACAGCCTTGAGAGAAGAAAATCAAGTGACAATGATAGAAATGATCAGAAGAATGGGAGAGAAGGCTCAAACACTTCAAAGCTTGTTTCAGAACGATCAAGAACATTGAAGGGGGCAATCCAACAATACAAACCAATGCAGGTAAGGACTCTCCAAGATAAAGCTCCAACTTAATATCTGTTTATTTGTGAAAGTTTATTGTTAAGAATGTCAGTAGGTATGGGACTGGTTGTTCAAATGCTTTGAGGCGAATGGTAGGGTACTCCTTCGTGATGGTTTGATAAATGTCAATGACATTGAGGAATGCATTTTGAAGGGGAATTGTAAGAAGTTGGGCATCAAACTACCTGCTTGGTCCCTTTTACAGTGTTTACTTGCATCTGCAAAGTCCGACACATCTGGGTTGGCTATCTGTATGTCTCTTCCAGAACATAAATTTTGTTCTCAGCTCAATATAGGATAGATTCAAGTTCTAATCATGATTTTTGGTTATTGAATTTTCAGCTGATGAGGTGGAGTTAACGAGGACCAACTGTTCAAGAGATAAAGTGTTCGAGTGGTTCATTGAGCCACTATTTATCATGAAAGAGCAAATAAAGGGACTCCAATTAGATGAAAATGAAGAATTATGCCTGAAAGAACTGATCATGGGGTGCAAAAATGACAAACCAGAGGAGTGGGATGAGTCTGGATTTCCATCCAGTGACAATGTCAGAAGAGCACAGTTGCAAGCCATAATGAGAAGGTACACAGATAAATCTTGTGTTTGAAATGGACTCTGATGCATTCGTAGCTTGATTTCCTGTCCATAAAAAAAATAAAGATAAATAAAAATCAACCATCTAACTAAACTGCACATTTTTTGCATCATTCAACTCTTAGCTCTTTACATGCACTGTTGAAGCCTACAGATTAATCTGTACCTCTATGGTTCTATACTTCTTGTAATATAAATGCCTGAAACTTGCCGAATTTGATCATTTAGTTCACTGAAGCCGACTGGGGAATTCCGGGCTGTTAGGGGATTAGTCTATCATGGTGAAGATGACATTGGTTTGACATTAGCGACTGCATCATACTTTTTATCACTAGTGATTTTATCTGTTTCCTCCCAACACGGTTATTAGCATGATTCCATTCTCTTGCACCCTAAATCACACTTGTAGTGACATACATTTCCATAGTTCTACCATCCCTTGATTGTCACTTTCTTGGTCAAACTTACTTGAACAA
Organism: Hamamelis virginiana; assembly: GCA_017140935.1. Taxonomy (NCBI): domain Eukaryota; kingdom Viridiplantae; phylum Streptophyta; class Magnoliopsida; order Saxifragales; family Hamamelidaceae; genus Hamamelis; species Hamamelis virginiana. The sequence continues at coordinate 306,684 of JAESVK010000923.1, forward strand.
GCCCTCTCAACCCTGTAGCTCCTTTTCTCTCATCAATCAGAAATACACTTCCTTTCCTTGAACAGCGCAAGAAAAACCTCGACCAGCTCTCCTGTCTGGACCCACATATTCACTAACTGGGGCCATAAACTTGTGGCCCTAGGCCACAACTCAATAACAATCAATGTTGGCAATAAATTATGATTCCCTTTTGAAAGAAGAAGTCTCATAGCATACTTGACTTTGACGAAATTATGTATAGATTGACATCTCTTGCTCAGCTTCTCCCAGTTCATTTTATAGAAAATGTATTTATTCATCCTTTGCATGAAAGGGTTTGTCATGAACTTCTCGAAACTTACTTTCGATGGCAGCTGTTCTGGTGGACACAGGAAAATTTGGGAGACTAAAGTTTCCCTTTCAAAACACATGGACATTTATGTGAGAATAATATAAACCCTAGTTATAAATGACTTAACTAATGACAAATTTTAGATAAATGATTGGGATTAACCGTGAATTATGTTTTTGGAGTCTCAATTCTGGCATATTTTTTTCTGTGGCAGACTGCAGGGGATTGTAGCATCCATGTCCAGAATGCCAACCTTCCGACGCCGCTTTAGGAATTTGGTGAAAGTGCTGTACTTAGAAGCAATTGAGGGTGCCGCTGCTTCATGGAATCATTTTGGAGGAACCTCAAAATCCAGAAATGTTGGAAAGAGCTTGATTGAAAGTGGAGATGCAGAAAATAGAGATGTAACTGGAGAGAAGGCGGCATATGACGAGGGGGATGTTGTTTGAAAGTTGAAGAGACCCATCTTCCTGTTGTCAAAGTACGTAGTTAAAAGGTTCTGTTTATAGTAATAAATAAATAAATAGAAGGAAGGCCTGTCTGTGAACGAGCGAGGAGGGCATTAATTGTACGTTGTTGTTACAATGTCACACATGTTAACGTTAATTAACATGTGCCGGCCCTTAATTTCATGGGTTGCATCTGCACCAAACCCGATTATACCCCCAACATCTATTTATTGGGTGTTTGGTTTTTTTAAGCCCATTGCAATTGCAAATTATGTCTTTTTAAGTAAAATTATTTGGGCACCCCGTACAGTTTAGCAGCAGCAATGACTTCATTACAAATGTACAAACCGTGTCTTAATCTTCTTGTAACAATTGGAATCATCCACCAATTACATGACTTTAAAAGCCTTCATTTCTTTTATTCTTTGTCCTCTTCATATCACTTGGACCGTAACAGTGACCTAATGCCAGAGCGCCCCCCCCCGCGCGGGGACGGTGGCTGGCATGTTCAGAGTTCTCCATCAAGGTACGTACGTAGCTTAAATGGCTTGAATCTTAAAACCTAGGGCTTCTCCTTTCATTAAGCTCTACGCACATGGTAGTCATGGGGGAGGTTCTCTTAACACCCAAATGGACAAAATTTCTTGCTTTGATTGCACACAATTACCACTTGAAACAGAGAACTTAGTTTTGAAACCATTTATCTATGTTTCTTTGTTGTCATAAAGATTTTAATTCTAGCATTTAGGAGAGGTAGGGAGGTGGGGTGCCTGTGCCGCCTCCATATATTTCAGAACTGGTTCCCATGGAAAAAATAAAATGCTTTACCAGCTCAATTTGCTCCATTTGAAACACAAATCCATGTGTAATTAACTTTAAAAACAAAATTTCAAAGGAGGAAAAAGGAAAAAGAAAGGCCACACACCCACTCAGTTTCCATGTAAATATCACATGAATATATAGTTGGGATTAATTTCTGCAATTAATAAAGGGGACGTGATAAAATTTACTACATAAGATACTTCATTCTTCTTTCAAAATTAGGCCAAAACACATGAGAAAGAAATTGCTATTGAGCTGCCTGCTGTCATGGACCCTTTCGAATCTTACATAATTACATTGGAACAATTAGGTAAACAGAAAAAACATTTAAAAAATAAGTAATAAAAAACAGACATCCATATCACCTTCCAAAACATTTCAGTATTGACGAGGTAAGGGTCGAAGAAAGAAACTTCAGTCCAGCAGATCCTCCAGGGAAGTAGGAAATAGCATAGTACGATAGAGCAAGGACCTAGCAAGATTGGCAACACAACAATTTCCACTAAGTTAAGGCTCCACTTGTTTTAATACATAATATGAACAAGAAACAGTTTCATCATTTGGATGAATGAAACTACATTTATGATGGGAGTGATTATGTACTAGCTCATTAATGTGATGCATGATATGAGTTGAATGGCGTCCCAACACCCTTAAGCTTTAACAGAATTTTCTTAAAATGTGCAGGCCTTAATTGTGCTTGACATGATTAGAACAAAAAAAGGAAATAGCATTCTCAGTAAAAGGAGTGCAATGTGCACATTATTCCATATGTTACAGCATTCAGCGATTTGAATGGTATAACATGGCTAGGCACGACAAGGCAAACCACATCCCAAGCACAAAATTTTATATGGGTCAGGAAATATTCAACCCATCAAGCTTTCAAGCTTTTACACCAGGTCCAGAGCTCGTCCGCAACCAGAGGAGGCCAGTAAACTGGTTCCCCTCCCCTAGGCCAGATCATCTGATAGCATATTGCCAGAAAGACTAGAAAGAAACAAAAAGAACGAGCACGTAAAATAAAAGAGAGGTTTGATACCTGTAACACAGAGAAGAACACCGATAGAATGTAACTGTGAAGCACCATGGAAACATAGACAGTACCCACCATGGTGCCAATGAATCCCAATGTAAAAGGAAGCCTCTGGGGAAAAATGAAGAGCGGAGAGTAAAAATATATTTTGAAAGATAAAAAATAAGATGAATGAATCAAGAGAGCAGGAAAAACCAAAAGTAAATTGATCCTTTCTTCAAGAGACAAGCGAAATGTATATAGCTGAGGTACCTCTTTTGATGACATGTGTGCAAGCTGATTTTTTGGACCTTTAAGAGCAAAGAATGAGCCAATGATGAAGGCACAGCCAATAGTAAAACAGATAGCAAATTTCTGAGGCATCAGGACCATGACTGGAAGGAACATGGTGAATGCTATGAAGACGAAAAACACTCCAGTAGCAAGGAGTAAACCAAAGTACGTTAGAGATTTTCCAGAAGGAACATTGCTGGTGGCTGATTGAAAGCTCCCTGGTAAATCTCTCACACCTTTTGAAACCCTGAACAATAATCAGACACATCAAGCATTTATGAATTGCTAAGACAATAAACAATCAGGATAAGCAATAGAGTGGTAGACCAAACCTCACAACTGACAGGTATTTCAATTCACAGTTAGGAGAAGACAACAAGCAGCCTAAACTTTATACTTATTCAATTGAGTGAAACTACAAAGTCGCCAATCAAACCCTACCATAGTACCAGACACGTACATATGTGCACATGTATGCGCACACATATCTGTAAACAAGCCAAACTATGAAGAGCTTTCACCAGCTCATCTTGGAATCCTTAACACTGGGATCAACTGTTCAAAAAGAAGAATACTACAAACCATGTCCATAGTTGGCACAGCAGAGTGAGTTCCTTGAACAACAAAATTTAAAAAAAAAAAGCGGAGTAAAAGAAGAATAAAAAGATAAAGAGGAAGAAAAAAGAAGAGGAAATGATTGTGAGGACGATGATGATAGTGCTTATTGGGGCGGGCGCCCCCCCCGAGGATGATAATCAGGAGTGGGAGAAGACGATGAGGGTGATGGAAATGATGACAACAAAGATAATGACAAAGTTGATGGAGTACTGGGGAGAATAAGAATAAGAAAAGGAAGAAGATGACTAGGACGGAAAAGCAAAGTGCGGCTGCCTGACCAAGGAAGTGATGAAGGTAAAACTCATTTAGAGAAGAAAAATTATCCTCTAAGAAGTAGAAAACTGAAGCATCCAAGTAAGAGTAGCTTAGTGCTTATACACAACCAGATAAATGAATGACGTAATCCTTTGTTTTTATATTTCAATACACCAGGATATGAAAAATGGAAAACTTGTGATTGAATTCAAAACCCATGACCAAGCCTTTGCAAAGGAAACTATAGATTACTGAACGCGGTAGAAAGGGTTTGCAGCAATTGGTGCTATTGATGAAGGTGGACCGATCTGGCTTGCAAAACAGCTGCGGTTGTGAATCACAAGGAAAAAGCCAAATTATTTTACTCAAAAAAAAAAAAGATGGAAGCTCTCTCGGGGAATCACTCACATATTCAAACCCCCCTCATTATAATTATGACATGATTCAAAATTTTGCAAAGAGAACTGATTTGTTGACGCCAAGCCAATTTGACGAGAACAACAACAACAACAAAAATGGTTGGCAAGATTTCCATAGGACACCCAAATGCACTCTTACTCACTTTCACTATAGCTATGCTCATTCTAGCACGATGGAGCCATTGAATTTTACAAGACACCCAGACAGAGTCTTGCTCAATTTCGTTATATCTCTGCTTATTTTAGACATTTGCCATCAAAAGCAATACTCCTTTGTGTTGTGAATTTATTCTCAACACATCAAACAAATCAACACGCTATCATATCAATTCAAGCATAAGCAAGTTATGTAAGGAATCCCAAAAAAATTCTGATAATTATTGGCAGTGTGAGTCTATCTAGATCCAATTTTGAATCTTCTATGATTATAAAAATAATAATAATAATAATAATAAAATTAAAAATTAAAAAAAAAAAAAAAAAAAAAAAAACCTAGCGCATCAAATCTTACATTGAAAGAAATACTACAACACAAGCAAGGCAATGAAAATGAAAGGCTACATACTATAGACATCTTCCGCAATTGATGAATAACGACATAAACTTGAACACCATGAGCGTGAATTTATATATATATATATATATAGAGAGAGAGAGAGAGATGTGGGTTAAGACTTACACGTTGAAGGTGCCGGAGACCTTATCGTTGGCAGTTCGGACAGCGGCTTCGAGATCAAAGGCTGAAGCGGAAGAATCGGAGTCTTCGGAAGCTCTGGAAGATGCGTAAGCGTTCCAATCTGCGAGGAGAGACGAAGATTTCTGTTGATCGTTGATGTTGCTGCTGGGACCTCCCGTGAACCAAGCTTGTGCCGTTTTATGCATGTTTGTTTCCCACGAAAACGAAATCGAACACTGAAGACCCCAATGCAATCAATCAACAGCTCACTCACTGAGACTAACAGTAGTAGGTCGGAGATCTGGTATTTTTCACGCCACCTTCCACTGATGGCGTCTCTCTGATCTCTAATTCTTTACTGGCGTTTGGATTCCGGTCTTCTGGCTTCTGCACAAAATAAAAATATATGTATATATTGATAAATTACACTTGCTTCCCCCAAATTTTATGACAGTTGAGGATTTTCCCCGCTGCTTTTAAAATTACATTTAACCTTCCTATTTTTACTTTTTTCCTTTTTATAAGTATTACTTTACAAATAACAAAATCAACCGAAAAAAAAAATTTTGAAACAAGAGTAGTCTACAAAGGCCTCTCTTACGCAGAAGCCATCTTCTTAGGCTATCTTCAATTATTTACTCAAATAATGTAAAAAGTTCGAATTATATGGAATACTATAATGGAAAATTAAATTTTAAAAAAAAAAAAATTCTTACTCCTATTTTATTCCAATAGAGAAAATGATGACAGAATTTTCAAGTGTTGGTCTCGAGTATCTCCCATATTTTATTCTAAGAATTTTTGAATACTTTTATGATTTTTATGGTGATTTTGAAATGATTTCATTGTTCTTTATTGAAAAAAAAAAAAAAATCAAAATAACATTTGTGTCCTCATGTTATAAAACTCACCCCACCCTTTTCTCTCTTCGTTTTCGACTACCAATAATGGAAGAGAGAGAGAGAGAAGATTGTCCGTGAGCGAGGTCGTTGGAGTCCCGCCGTCTCCGTCTAATCACTGGAAGATGTAAGACTCACCTCCATTGTTCAATCTCTTTCCTTTACTTCCCTGTTTCAAACTCATTTTCTTTGTGGGTTTTGTGTTAGATCTTATGAATCTTGGATTATGGTGGTATGATGATGTTTGAAGGTTGTTTTAGTAGTGTGTGGGTGTAGATTTGAAGAGTTGATGAAGAGATTTGTAGTGGTTATGTGTGGCCTGTGATAAAATGGGTTTTTATGGGTTTGAAGTTAGAGTTCTTGGTTGATCTCTTGATTGGATCTTTTGTTTTGTGTAATATTGGTAGATATAGTGTATTTGATGTCTATTTTTATTGGATCTGAGGTTTGGGGTTGAGATTTTGATGTTTAGGGTTGTTTGTGGAGTTTTGGGATCGATTCTAGATTGTTCGCAGTGAATTAGTCGACTAGTTTAGCTAAATTTCATAACATGCTCTCTGGATCTTAAATTAGTCAACTAACCAGGTGGATTAGTCGACTAATCACAGTAATTAGTCCACTAATTTGGTAATTTCAGCAAAACTTCTTTTGGTCATAACTTATTCATCTGATGTCTGTTTGGGGTTATCCTTATATGCTCAAAAAGCTTATGAAGTCTAGTTTATAAATATGGTGGTCTTGAGGTCAGATTCTTTTTTAATAGATAAATATTTTGGAAATACCATATTTGCCATTTTCTTGTATCCTTCATCTTCTTCGGTATATCTCTTAAACCACTTGGCTTTTAGCCATGAAATTCGATGTGTAGTATCTAGACATACTTGGGAATATGTCTTAGAAGTCTTAAGACCTTTGGTTTAGCATTTTTGGGTTTTTTGTTCTTAGGGTCATGAGTGAATGGTTTTGAGGAACATGTTGTTTTACTTTTGGGATTTTAGATCCTTTGTGCTTTCTTTTTATTTTCTCTTTTGCATTATTTTTTATTCTCAGATTTGGAAGGTCCTTGGACGGACCACTGCACTTGGTGCATTGAACATTGCATTTGGGAGGCTCTACAAAGGGTTGGAAAACACCGATGCATGGAGGTAGAGATAAGTAACATTTTACTATTAATGATGATATACATGTTTTACAACT
>JAESVK010000923.1:363658-381918 GCA_017140935.1 Hamamelis virginiana
GAACAAACAACTTGAGCCTAACTGTACCAGGTAATTGATAACCTAACAGAACATAATGTGATGATGACCTTATGTTATTGTTGATAACTTAACTAGTAGTAGCATAGACATTTCACCCAATTAGGCAATCATAATCATCCAATGTATTAAGATTCTTTAAGACACACAGAAATGAACGTCGTCAAATCAACTAAATTTTTGTCATTTTATTTTAGGCTAAGTATAGGTACTTGATCGAATGGTTAGCCGTGCATTGTGACACGTGGTTCATGTGATGTGCAAATACCTTCCCTAGACACACAAACCACATCATCAATATTATGAAGTGCCCCTCATAACAAATGGATTGTAAGTTTCGATTACTTTTTTGCTTCCTTTTTTTCTTTCCCTTTTGTGAAAATTTTACATAAGTTTTTTTCGCTGTTCATAGAAATTGGATGGGATCTAATGGTTTAGCTAATATTTGGTTTTACCAAATTTATATATAAAAATAAAGATAAAAATAATAATTGTGAATAATTGGTAATACTTGTATAGATGTGAATGCTCAAGAGAAAACTTTCTACCTAGGAAGTTAGAATGAGATTTAATCAATATTTGAACACATAGCAATAAACATAATAGTGAAATTCAATATAAGAGGCTATTTCATTTTGAAATTAACAGTGCCTAAAATGTTATTGGACAAAGTCACAAGCAGGGTCTTTGGTGATAGATGGACACATTGAAGAAAACAAGCATCGACTATGACATGGGAAAGTAAAATTGTGACCATGTGACATTCATTTAATTCAATGAGAAAGAGAAGTTCTTGTGCTGGCCATCAGTATCTATCCAGGACAAAGAGAAGTTCAATGAGATAACCGATCAACCATGTGACATTCATTCAATTCTGCCATGACAATACGACATCAGATAAGCACTGAAATTCAATGACTTAAAGTTGCAAGTGATTCAGTGAAACAAGTATGCAATCCACAGAACCAGTAGTACGCAAGTAATCTCGAAATGCCTCAAAACCTCTCCGACTGGAGACCAAAATCAATATAAATATTTAATATAATATTGGAGGACTATTTCACTATTATGGTACTAATGCCATTTAAGATCTTGAACATTAAGTTTAAGAGTCAGTCTCTATGCAAGCAGAATTTATTCAACGATGTTGATACAAATTTCAAAACCAAATAACAAAAACAGGTGCATTCAAGGTTTGAATATTTTCCTTCTCATCATATCCATCTCAAGATTCTCAACAGAGTTCCTTACTATGAAAGTTTATGGAATCTCAGAACCAAAAGTACCCTTCTTAGATTATAATTAAACTTCTTTATAAATTAGTGAAGATCCTTGCAGACTATAACAGGTAATTCTGCTAGTCTCACCTAGCATTAGGAATCCTGACGCATTCTAACAAATCTTATAGCACGAATTCTAAGGAGTTGTTCAGATTTTAAGAGGACCTTTTTCTCAAGCAATGATTTGTATCTATATCAAACTAAGTATAAATTACAGTGAAGGAATAAAATACTTTCAACTTTTTTCCACCTGGTAGTATATCCTAAATATATGTTAATTACATATTAATCTTAGACGGAGTCTTTAAGACCGGATCATTGAATTTAATAGAGAATTGTATGATTCAGAAAATATATATTTTTAAAATATATATATATACAAGTATGATATTCTGAAAAATCTTATAACTCCTAGTGATTCTCCAAACGGACCCTCAAAGGCACTAACCCCTGTAGTGGCTAGATCATGTTTATGTTCTTCGAAAGAAAAAAAAAAAAAAAAAAACATTGCTTCTAATCAAAATCAGGCGAACACATACACACTAGAGTGAATTTATCACAGTGTTTATCCCAAACTTCCATTCAAGCACGAAATCCTTCAGTTAAAAGAATACTTTCGTGACAAGAGATCTCAAATTCAGGATCTTAAAGTGAACAGATTTCCAACAATAACATAGGTTCGAACTCTAAGGTCTCCAGCAATAACATTTTTAGCGCCAAAAAAAAAAAATAACTTACTTGAGATTTGGCGGCTGGGATTCAGGTGGGGAGAGAGAACCGAGCTGCTTGGAGGTGGAGAAGGTGATGAAGCTGCTTCGAGCTTCTGCGTGCCAGCGAGAGAGTGAAGCTAAATCGAGAGAGAGAGAGAGAGGGTAATGGGAAAAAGGAGAGAAAGAAATGGAGTTATTGTTTAGGGTTTTGCGAGAAGAGCTGATGAGAGAGAGATAGAGAGGTGGAGTGGGGTTTAGGGTTTCGCGGCTGAGGGGTGAACTAAGGGTCTATTACCGCCAAACTAAAACGCAACACTGTTTACCAAAAAATTTTAATTTTAAAATAGTTTTACTTATTTTCTTACCATAAATAATTATAATTATTTATGATTTTATACTAATTTAAAACTTTTTCTTACTCTTGTAGTTGTATTAACTAATTAAATATTAATAAATTTTTTACATAAATAATTATGATAATATATTAATATTAAATTTATCCAAGGAGTCTAGTTTGAGGTGCACCACAGAGCAAGCTGTTGCGAAATGTGATTTCTAGGGATGTCAACGGGGCGGGTTTGGGACTGGTCACCCCTTTTCCAACTCCGTCCCATTTAACTATTTAAGAAAACGTCATCCCATTCCCGTCCCAAACCCGTGACGGGTCAGGATTTGGAATTCCATTCCCGTCCCAATTAAAAGATCTCATCCCATTACCGTCCCGTCCCATTTACTATTTTCTTTTTACTTTTCTCAATTTTTTCAATACCTAAATAAATTACAAAATATATCATTGAACATTAAAGATAATTATTACTTCTAAGAGTAAAATAAATTTAACCCCTTAAAGGGCATGATTGAAATTTAATTTAATTAAGGAGAAACTTAATTGTATAATACCTATAAAATAAATATAATAAAAATACATAAACATATATAATCGGGGCGGGGCGGGTTTTTAAGCCCTCATCCCAAACCCGTCCCAAACCCTATAGGGTTTTAAAAAATAAAATCTCAAACCCGCCCCTAACCCTATTAGGATGACCCCAAACCCTTTCGCAATAGGGACGGGGCGGATACCCGGATAAACCCGTCCCGTTGACATCCCTAGTGATTTCCTTACACTATGTTTGGATTGAGAGAGTTGGAGAGAAAGGAGAGGAGGGGGAGAGAAAGATAAGAGAAAAGGGGCTGATTTCTTTCTCTCCAAATTGGAGAGAAATGGAGAGAAGAGAAGAGAAGAGAAAGGGTTTAAGTAAGGGGTGGTTTTACTATTTTGCCCTTTCTCTTCCTTCTTTAATTTTTGTTTTCTTTTTATGTAAGTAAGGGCAATATTGGAATTTACATCTTAAAATCTTATCTTCTATTCTCTTATAAAGGCTATCCAAACAGGGTGGAGAGAAAGTCATTTAACTTTCTCCCCTCTCTATCCAAACAAGGTGGAGAGAGTCATTTAACCTCTCTTCTCTTCTCTTCTCTCCAACTCTCTCAATCCAAACATTGTGCTAAGGTCAACTACAAAAAAATATTTTGTAAAAACATACTGTTGAATTAGATACATTTCTTATACTTGTCATGGAAGCTAAAAATCACAGTCATCCAATGGTTAGTTATGAAAAATGATATTGTGAAGAATTGTGACTTTTTTGTTATTCAAAATGTCGCTGGTTTTTCAAAGTTGATATTTTCAGAACCGATCTATAAATCGTTGTGATTTTTTCAAGCATGAAATGTATAAAAAAAAGTATCTAATCCAACGATCAGTTTTGACTTTTGACAAAATCTATTTTTGCATAAGATACATCTTATAATGAACTTTACATGGATTTATATTAATATAATAATTTATAATATTTATGATTTTTGTATTAATTAATTATATATTAATTAACTTTTTAACATAAAAAAATTATAATTATTTGTAATTATATTAATCCTAGATCGATCTGTTATAAATTAGTCTTAAATTAATAATTAATTAATCTTATAGTTAATTATAATTAATTTTAGTTATGTGTGAATCTTAGTTTGATTATATATTACTTTAAATTAATAATTAATTAACCATTAACCTTATGGATAATTATAACTATTTTTAATCGTACATTAATCTTAGGAGAAATGTTGCTTCTCCCATTCAAGTTTCTAGTGCCTAATGTTCTCGTCGTACATGACAACCACATAATGGCAGTGCATTGGTTATTACAAGCGGAACTGTCTTCTTCACTCACGCTTTACAAGACTTTTGCCTTGGAATCTTGCCTAAAGCATGACTTCAACAAATTAATTGAAGGAAAATACTAAATGGATCAAATTATAAATCAAAATTTTCAAACCAAATGATGTGGCAGTAAGATATTTTCTATACTTTTGTGCATTTTTTAAATGCACAAAAATAGAGATTGTGTTATGTTGCCACATCATTTGATTTGAGAGATTTTATCTAAAATTTGGTCCATTTAACGTCGCTCTTAATACAATAGAAATAGAGTGGCTTTGAGAGGAGTGGCTTTCCTCTTCTCTGTGCTTTCATTCATCATCATAGTCAGTAACAAGCATGGTGATTGGAAAGATTTCAACAAATATGAAGAATATAGGTAATTTATATAACTTCATCATTTTCTTAATTGATCTCTCTCTATATATATATATATACTAGGTCGTGGGAACGTGCTACGCACGTGCCTGGTACATTAAGTGGTTCACTTACTTTGGTTTTATTAGGTTGTTTGGATTGGGAAAGTAAGTTCAGCGGAGAAGGCGTGGTTGTTTTTGACTGGTCTATTTAGATTGGTGGAGGAAAATACGTGGAGAAGAGTGGGATGGTGTTTGATATCTGTGATCGGTTGATTGATTTGAGAAGTTTTGGTTAGTGTATGTTTAATTCTATGGTATTTGATTTTTAGGGTTCATGTTTGATATGAGAAGGTTTTTTGGTTTCGAAATGTGTGGGGGTATATTTTTTCTGTAGAGATTTTATATAGAATCAATGTTCATCTAGCAGTTTAAAGATGAGTCATCTGTTTTCATGTTTTGGGAATTGAAGAAGGGAATTTGAGGTTTTTTATTAGTTAACTGATTATGTTCTGTTTGTTCCTTTTGGATCGGGCACAGTCTGGAGTTTGGTATTACGGTAGGTTATGGATATTGGGTCTTTTTTTGGACTTTTTCTATTAATTTTATTCCTGATGACTTCATCTTGGTTTATTTCATCGCGATTTATTCTATCTGTTCTATTTGTGATAGTAGCAGAAATCTTGGTTTTTCTTTTGGTTTGGTTGATTGTGGATGTGAGGTAAGGTTAATAAAATTGTAGGTTCATTTGTTGCATCTTTACATTTTCAAAGGGAATTATTTCTGAAGATTTCTTCCATAGGATTTGATAAGGATGTCTAAATATTGAGGTCTGCCGAGAGGCAGTAAGATTGAATATGATATTCTTATCTGTTGCAAATAAAAGAGATATATATATATATATATATATATATATAGTATGGTTAAAATGTTTCCAACATACATAGCATACAAAATGTAAGTGATTATCTGGGTAGTTAGATTGTTACCGATCAGAAGATAATTACATAGGAAGTATCAAAAAAAGATTTTATTTATATGCAATCGGCAACCTTTGAGCCTGTTTTGCTCTTTATAAGAGCAATTTCAGTGTTTTTGAAGGTTTATTATTTTGGTGGGTGATGATCTGCATCTTCGAAGCGCGTTGATTGAGTAGCAGAGGTACTGCCTTCATATTGAGTGTTGGCTGATGAGTAGCTACAGGTCGAGTCTTCAGAGACTATTCCTTCCAGTTCTTTGGTGATTGGTTTAATTTGAGAAACAGTGTATGCTTTTGTTGCCTCAAATGTGAGATGCTTTGATCTGTAGAAGTTGTAAAGTTGGGGTTGATAGTGTAATCAGCTGACAGACTGCAGCTGGATTTCCCTGCAAAATGATTGATGATTATTAGGAAAAGTTAAGGAAACTGTAAAATAAAGAATCCGATATGTAATTAGTGGGAACGTTTACTTGCTTCTGCTAAGTTGATAAAATGAACTATAGAAAAGACCAATTTCAAGTCGGATGGATATTTTTTTAATATAAGAATATTTAATAAATAATAAATTCAAGGTGATGAGTAGATTTAATGTGATTCAGAGTCCTTATTGTTAGTTTTAAACTCGTTTAATATGATTAATATTATGTAATATGACATAAGACATTGATAGCACTGAAACGGTTATTGCTGATGCAGGTGGTAGATTCACAGTAATTATGATCTGATATAATAGAATGGCATGTCCAACAAGAAAAACTAAGCATACACTGTTGAAAGATAAGCTTACATAGAGAACTTTCTTGTTGTTAGCTATTGAAGTAAACGCATTACAGAAAATGTATTTGTAGGTAGAGATTATATATCAATTTTGAATTACATTTTAAGAATTTCTGTTAAAAAGGTTTATGTTTTTATTGTAGTCTAGATGGGTGTAGAATCTGAAGTGTAATTTAGTAATCTGATAAGCATTTATGGATTTACTATTCAATTCTAGTGGAGCAATTGAAGGAGTGATATTGATATTTTTAATTATGTTGTATATTAGTTCATGTAATTGGAGATCAAATATAATATTAGTGGAGGTATAATATAAGGTATAATGAGAAATATTTGCAGAGAAAATTTGATACAGACAAAGTTGAAAGAAAATTAACATTGGGCTAGAAAACATGGAAGGTATATGGAATATAAAGAAAGGAAAAGTTTTGAAAGTTTATTTATACTTACCATTTGTAGAGCATCATATACAACATCTGCAGAAGTCCCCAAGAAGTCTTCGGCCATTTGTGCAAAGATTTTTGCGTTTATAGTGCTGGTTCCATCAGATAATTCGATTTCAACAACAAATCCGGATGTTCGTTGATATTGAGAATGCAATATTAGTATCATGTACAATCATAATATATTGTGAAGCATAGTAAAGTGGAGGAATATAAAAAATATTAATTTTTAATGTTCTGTAATTTAGGTGATATATTTGTAAGAATATATATATGTATATGTATATATATTTGAGATATAAGATTACATACTTTGCAATTGCACTGACACCATCATTTCTACAATGGTTACAGTAATAAGTGTCTCCTTTCATTGATCATGTAGTTCTGTGGCAGTTGGCACAGCAGACAAAACAGAATTTTTGTTCGAAATTGACCAATTCCATTTTTGCTTTTATCCAGAATGTTGTCTGCGAAGTATAATATGCATGTCATGTTCTATATTTATTGAGTAAAATAGAATAACTGTAAAGTCGTATTTTAGATACAATTAATGTATACAATATTTTTTTTTTTTGTTTGAGTACTTACATTTTCAGGCATTTGTTGTGCTTCCTGCACTGTTTTGATGTTAGCAAGATCTGGAGCATCTTCCATATTGCTTGATGAATAATAGTGGTTTGGGTTGATAGTGTTTTTGATATTTTCTTTATTTTGTTCAAACCTATGAATCGTTAGTAGAGAAGCAGTATAAGTATGTAAGAAACTGTAATAGTAGTTTTTGGATATAGAGTCATCTGTGTTCTTGTTACCATTCCATCAGTTCAACCACTTGAGGTATATTTGGTGAAACCGCTATAGCACTTGCTGATCTTGTTGTTATTGACAGCCCTGAAATTAGGATAAAAACTGTCAATTGTGTATGCATATTTTTTATATCAGAGAAATATATATTATATTAGAATGTAACAGTGTATATAGGAGGAGTTATAGGATATTTATTTACCGTTGAAAGGTGATACTGCCAAGCGGAATCCAAGTATAACAGGATTTGATGCTTTCTGGGTATATATTTCAAAGCATTGGTTTGGTACAAAGTGGTTCCAAAAAGATATGAGCATAGGCTGAAATCTGTAAGAAAAAAAATAATTTATATGGTAAAGATGATCAGGGAGTAGTGTTTGATCCAAATAATTATGATAGCATTTATACGCTTGATCCAGGACGATTGCTTCTTGTACGTTTGACATTCCATATCTGGTAGCTTTGTATCGAGGTAATTTTATATCCAATATAATCGCAATGAGATCTGTAGGTAGTATTTTATACATAAATTGGTTAGTTATAGTTTATATCTGGTGAAGTTATATGTGCATGTACTGTAAATAGATAAAGATGGATAGGACATAATATATTGTGTACCGATATCTCCACCAGATCTCAGGTAATCCTGGAAAAGTGCAAATGGTGTAAAACTGAACTGAGTATTTATGAGCTGGTCGTGAGGTTCAGAACAGTTTTGGATTACTGTTTTACCACTAAGTACCCATTCATAAGTATTATTTACAATCTGGTAATCAGTCTTGCACAGTTTCACCATTGCTTTTGAGATGATATATGTTTGAAACAGCTGCAGACGTGATGATATCATCAAAATCTGATCGCCCCACACTATTCCCTGAATTCTGTCCCCCTGAAAATGTATATATGATTAATATTATTGAAGTGACAAGAACTATGAGTTTGCTGTAATAGATTATATATTATTAGGTCTGAATATGAGTGTATATATTGAAATATGGGTGCATAGATTTGTGATCGATTGAGTGAGAGCAAAGTTTGAATATTTTGAGAAGTTATATGATGTGTGATTTATAGTGTATATATTGAATATTATCGGTGACGTGCAAAAGATATCTGTGTAATTTAATAGTTTTTTGAATGTAGGATTCTTTTATTGTTGAATAAAATAGTCTCGATCAGCAACAGGTGAAGTGTTAGAGGTTAAAAATTTGAACTATATATTAAGACTGGAAGTGGTTAAGATATATGAAAAGTACTATTGTAGTAAGTTAACTACTTATATGTACACAGTAATGTATTCTTTACCAGAATATCTGCAAACATGTATTTTTGGTGGCGGCGTGTGTTATCACTTGATCCCCATACTGGATGTTTCTCTATGACTTGGACTTTGACAGTCCAATTTGGATGTGTTGATGGTGTAACTTCCTTTATAGTGTAAGCTTTTGGAGGCATCCTGAAATGGCAAATGATACTGGTAGTTTTAATAAGGGATTATATTTTCTGATGCAATAAAGAATGATAACAAAAGTAGGATGCTGAATTGAATTGTACAATATGTAAATATGGCAGAATATATTATGAAATTGAAACAGTTTTAGTGAATTTATACTGTGATATGGAACTACAAAATATCTTAGTGAAATTTAATAAAACATGGGATAAGCGTCTACCTTATATATTATGAAATTGAAACAGTATTTCAATGTATTGATTTATGCATCATAAGTGTTAATCTGGATGTGCTGTTTGTAGAATTTCTTTGTAGACGATATTAGATGTAAATTTTTGATCTGTTTTTTGATGAACGTTTTCAGGTATAATGAGGATCTTTAAGTTTGCTGCTGAAGTAGCCCTTGACAATGCAACATATAATTGTCCATGAGAGAAAACAGGTGCAGGTAGATAAATTCCAACTTTTTCGAGTGTCTGGCCTTGGGCTTTGTTTATTGTCATTGCAAAACTAAGTCTGATTGGGTATTGCACTCTTTTGAAAGGAAATGGATACGAATCAGTTTTATTTGGTGAAATAGGTATTCTAGGAATAAATACTGTATCACCTTTATATTGGCCGAGTGCGATTTCAGCATTGATCATGTTTCTTTCAAACTTACGGCATATTAGCCTTGTTCCGTTAGATAAACCTTTAGATGGATCTATATTTCGTAAAAGCATTATTGGGCAGTTAACTTTCAGTGTTAGTTTATGAGGAGGATACCCATTGGGTGTTAAACCATTGAAGAAGTCTTCTTCGATCATGTAATTTTCACTTGTTAAATTTTCGTCCTGACTGTAGTATATTTTTTCTTCACCAGGGAATTGTTGGATTAATATTTCATTTATTTCATCTACAGAGTCATTTTTTGGTGTAAGAATGGCTCTATCGGTTAACTTATAAGAATTTTTTTCATAAGCGTATATATGAGGAAAAATGAAGTGTATTAATCTCTGAATTGATTGTTTTTGGTCTTGATACATTGGTAGCAATATATGGTCAGGAATATAAACATTATTATCTTCTATAGTAGGTTCAGATCCATTTCCTATCCGTAGTAAGAGGTCGGTAAAATCAGGATCGGTTTGTGCTCGCATGTTTTTGGTAAGCTTGAGAATAGCTAATTCTGGCCACAAATATGAGTTCACAAGACTACAATCAATAGATTCTTCTTTACTTGATTTGGGGACTACTGGGAGGACTTGTCTAAAATCTCCACCAAAAACAACAATTTTACCTCCAAATATTTTTTGGGAGTTCATTATATCTTGGAGCATACGATCAAAAGATTCAATGGCTTGACGTTTAACCATGGGCGCTTCATCCCAGATTATAAGTTTGGTGTCTTGTATCAATTTTGCCAGGCCACTTTGTTTGCTGATAGAACATGTTGCTTGGTTATCTATGTCAATTGGTATTTTAAATCTAGAATGTGCTATTCTACCACCTGGTAATATAGAAGCAGCTACTCCAGAAGTTGCTGTAGCTAAAGCTATGTGATTTGTGGATCGTACTAAAGCTAGAAGAGCACGGTATAAGTATGTTTTTCCTGTTCCTCCGGGTCCATCAATAAAATATGATTTAGTTTCATTGTTTTCAATAGCTAGAGCAATTAAATCATAGGCAAGTTTTTGTTTATAGTTTAATGTGTTAACTAAGCTTCTGTCTTCATCAGTTAATGGTATTTGGAATTCATCTAAAATTTCTCTGGTTATTGTATTATTAGCAGAAAAATTAATTGAAAAATCTACTAAATGGTATTCATCTATTGATCTATTCATAGATTCAAGTGTTAAGTTTATAGAGTTTAGAACATTATGTTTTATTGTTAGTGCAGATAGGTTGTGGAGATTAGTGAAATCTTCAGACATTGATTCTTCAAATTTATCCCAAAGGTATTTTGGATCAATTGGGTTACAGTGGACAAGTATGGTTGCAAATAGTTGTCTCATGGTAAATGGCATATGAAATAGTGATGCTTCTGATAAGCAAACTTCAAGTGTATTATCTGTATGCAATAAATCACGCAAAAGAGCAGCTTCTCGAAAAGTTGTTGCTAATATGTTATTTACTGTTAATATATCTTCATATGATTTTGGTCCTTTTATATGATTCAGTAGTAACCTTAGGTAATATCTTTCTCCTTCAGATGGATTTGTTGAAACTATTCTACCTATTACTTTGCCTTTTTTACGTGGAGTCCACCTTCTACTTGTTTTATCCCAAACGTAGTGTTCAGGATATTCTTTGTATAGAAGTCTGGGACTTTCTGGATAAAATTGGTTCATGGAAAAGAATTCTGTTAACATGGTTTTTGATAGAAAACGATTTTCTGTGATTTGAGTTAGACTATCTGAGTTTGTGAATGGTACAAAATGTTTCCTTTTTAAATGTAATTGTAAATTTATAACACTGGGATACATTTCATTGAGTGTAAATGCATAGATTCTCCATATTGCTTCAGGTGCACTTATCCATCTTCCAGATTGGAAAGCATCAATTTCATCAATATTAATTCCATTTATTTGGTCTATAATTTTAAAACTAACCCTATCATGTCCTTTAAAAATATACTTATATAGGTATTTAACTGCTTTAATTGTAGAACATATTTCAACATTGATATGACAATCGTATTTAGCTAATAAATAAGGATTATATGGTATGACCCATCTATTATCTAATGTAGAACCTCTAACTTTTGATGTATCTTTGTTATTACTTCTTTTGTAGATTGGATAGGAATCTTTTGCTTGAGTAGTTTTTTTGCAGTAATCTTTTGGATAGTAATTTTTGCACTTACCTTTTTTCATGCATACGTTATTTCTTTTAAGATCTCCACAAGGTCCATGCATCATGTGTTTTTTGACACAAGCCCGTAGATATGGTTGATCTTTAGATGGTATTTCAGCTGAAACGTATTTATCATATGAGGTTGGTGATAGTATTTTTGCTCCATCTTTAAGTATTATGTGGAAGTGAACGTGTGGTAGGCCACGCTTTTGGAACTCTATCACATATACATAAGCAGCTACTGGACCAAATACTTGTTTTTTGAAAATATCATTTTTCAATTCTTCAAGTTTTGCTCTAAAAACACGGGCAACTAAATCAGGTCTATTTTGTGCTTCTTCACCTTCTATAAGGTTATTTTTTATCTCAGGCCATGATGGATTGCATGTCATAGTTATAAAAAGATCTGGCTTACCAAATTTTTGAACTAAAGCCATTGCATCGGTAAACCTACGTTTCATGTCTCTAGGTCCTCCAATGAAGGAAGATGGTAAAACTATTCTCCTTCCAATTTCTGATCCATGTGTCATACCTTGGGCAATACTGTCAACTATTCCCGTGTATAGATCTGCTCGAATTCGCTTTTGGTTGAGTCGGAAGAAATCTAATCTTGCAGATTCCATCTTTATGTACATATCAATAATATATTGTTGCAATAATCTTCCGCCATGCAATAATAATGTTTTTTCTGTAATTCTTATCTGTATTTTATAGCAGTAATATTCTAGTGCAGAGACAGTTGTTCTTGTGGAATATTCGTGGCTTTCTTCAACTATGTAAGATTAAGATGTAATCATTAATATGCTATAAAAATGATATAGAAGTTAACTATGATTATGAGATATTTATTAGAAGAGTAATTACCTGTTTGTTCATTGGCTAACAATTGATTAACTGTGGCTGCATTCTGTGGATTAGTTGATTGTTGTCCGGGACAAGTCTCTTCACCTTTTTCTCTATTAACTCTTTTTATTCCATTATGCCATCCAGTTTCACCTAATGGAAATAATATTGGGTATTGTAGAGGGTCGTAGCATCCATAAAAGTATTTGACACGATACTGGTTATTCTCATGTCCATGGACAATAATGTCACGGTGATTTGTAGTTTCATCGTCGTTAGATTCAGTCCATATTGCTGCAACTTGGGAGACTGTTGGGATATTGTAAACTCTCTGATCTGTTTTAGGAGTTGAGTGAATAATTATACTATGATCTTTGAGAGAAGGGATGTGTGAGAGACTTCGAAAAAAGATTGTATATGGATTTTCTTGAAGCATCTGGGCTAGAAGTTGGATTATTGTTGCGTTGAATTGGTTCGAGTGGAACAGTCTATTTTCGAGTTCATGGTCAGTATCATAAAAATATAACTGAAGATATGATGGAACTTGGGCTGTAGGTAGGAGCTGATTTATGTAGTGATATACCTGTCCTTGAACTCTAAATGTATAAATTCCACTATTTCTTTTGCTCAATTCTTTGTCATAGGTAATGCCAATAGAAGTAAATGCAAAAGAATTATTATATGATCTAATGTAAGTTCTAAATGATTTTGCCTCATCAGAAGTTGATGTTAGCAAATATTGTTGTTTTGTTGAAGCATCATTAGCAACCAAGTGTATTTTTCCTTCGAGACAACAAAAGCTTTTACATTCTCTATAAAATCGATAAGCTTGACAATATGAGCAGGGTTGAACAGAAGGCAATATCATGGGTTCATCTGGGAGTATTAGTGGAATTAAAGTAATTGTAATTGGAATAGTTGGTTGAAATTGACTATCCTGTCTGGTGTCTATATCACTACTGTTTTGTATAATTTCATTGGGTCGGGTACTAATAGTGTGCCTTGCAGATGGATTCCATTGAAGGGGCACATCAGTGAGCTGAATATTTTCTGGAAGGTTAGTTTTTTGTATAGAAATTGGTAAATGTTCATTATGTATTGACTGATTTAATGAATCCAAGAAGTCATTCTCTTGGCTAAATGTCATAGGATGACTGTCTTCAATTGTAACTGAAATAAGAAAAGGAATGAGTCTAAAATACTGTATTTTAAGTTTGAAAATAATGACAGAGTTCAAGTAGAATCTGATACCATTATGAAGCTGATCTATATCGATGGTTGCGTCTCTAATGCTAATATCGAGGTTGACATCTTCTAAATCAAGGATAGTATTGTCTATAAGATTCGTTTCTGCGACAATATGATTTCCATCGGTTGTACATCTTTGGTGATTATTAGAATCTGAATCCTGAGCAATCAACTGTCTTCTCCTCACATTTCTTATGAATTCGGTTTCATCATTATTTCCTATGGTGCCTTGTCCTATTCAAGAGATAATATATTTTTTGATAATTGATTATATGTAAAATTTGAATAATCAAGCTAATAAATTAAGGAGATAAATATTGTCTTGTATCTTACGTGCTTATTCTATCCTATTAGTGGCATGCTTCTGACGATGCCGTAAGTTAATTGCTTTATTTTTTTCCTGTCGTCTAGAATCGGAACACTTCTCATGTTCAGATGGTGAATGCTCCATTAGTTCCTGGAGAAATAAATAAATGATTGAATATTTGTTATATTTGTTTTAATCCTGAAATGAAATAATTTTACATAAATGAAGATAATAATTTTATACTAAATCTAAAATTAATTTGAAGTAATAATATTAAAATAGGTATGAATAATATATTTTTTTAAAATGTAATTGTTATTCGTATAGCTGTATTTTTTTTGGGAAATATTATCTGGTGTTTATTTTGTTGTGTTAGATATAACATAGATTTGACAGTTTGTTATTAAACTTGATAATAGTAACATAGTTATCATATTATATATTATTATATTTAGCATATTTTGCACATTTAATATTTTTTTTTTACAAATATTTTTATATCTAAATTATATAACCTTAAAAATTATTTGAGTTTTCCTGTTGACTTCTGTGAGCTGAGTGATAATATGATCAGATGAATATAGAATATTGCTTAAGTTCAGAGTGGAAGATACCTGATTGCATGGAGTGTAAATAAGTTTTTTTTTTCTTTTTTAATTCAACAAATAAGATTTATCTATAAAGGGGTATATATAAATAAATTGTTGTTCTCATTAAAAAGATATATGAAAGAATTCTCAAGAAGAATAAGATATGAATATGATCATTAACAATAAATTAAATTTATGGGAAAAATTAAATATAGATGAAAAGGAATGAATACTGTAAAGTATCAGACGATTATTTCTCTTACCCGAATATGCTTGACGAGCTCAAGATAAAAGGCTTCAAACAAGCAGAAAAGTTAAGATGTCAATATATAAATGTCAATGGATGTTGAGTAATAGTATGAATATTTTAAATAAACATGAATCTAGAAATTATAGCGGGAAAAACAATAAAAAAATTGTAAAAACATATTTAAAATTGTCTTATGAAAGGTGTAGACTACAGTGGATATGATTAAAAGATGAATTCAATTTTTTTTTCTAAAAGTGTTTTCAGGATTTATTTTTGAGAAGATGTATTATATATATATATATATATATATATATATATATATATATTACCGATTTATACTTTTTCTGTTGCATAAGATATTTAAATCAATTTAAACGATTCTGTATTTCAATCATTCAATATTATTTGTTACATTTTATCAGTTTTTGATTGCAAATTTAAATATCCAGTTTCCCATTTTTAATTGCATACTTAAGTGTCCTTTAGAAATCTAATCTACATCACTGAATATTTCAAGCATAGTATATATTAGTAAATTTGTATCTTATTATTATTTTTTTTTCCCTCCAATCTATTATCTTACTATTAAAATATTTCTGCAATTTTTTTTTTTAATTTTTTTTATATTTTTAATATATTACTATTTATAAATTCCAATAAAATATATATAATGCAACATACATAAAGCAAATAACATAATCTGTATAGAATTTCCTATATATTATCTATAAATATATCCTGACTTAACTTTGACTTCTTTTTATTCAGTATTAAATGATTTTTTTAAATAGTTTATATATGTATTTCCCTTTAATCTCGCCTATTGACAGTTAATATAATTACTGTGAGATCAATAATTAGCAATAAAAAAGAACAGAAAATTAGAATCATTCAGAAAATTTCTTTTAATGTAACTTTTATTTTAAAGTAATATACACACACACTTGTACACACACACACACACATATATATATATATATATATATATTGTAGGATTTTATAGAATTATATAAATTCAGTATAATTTTGAGTGAAAACTAACATATAAAAAATATAAGCTGTAGAATATTCGAAAAAAAATGAAACTTTTGCAAGCAGAAAATATAATTTTATAGATAAGCGTTATAATAATTGTATTTTACTTCTTACAATATTGTTTTATTAGTATATATATATATATATATATATATTTTTAACATTCTCATAGATTTTTTTGATGTAGAATTATATACTGGTGTAATCGTGAATGAGTTATAGAAAAATGGAAGATTTAAGTTGAAATAATTATTCTAAATTATGAACAAATTGTATATTTAATTAGAGTTTAAATTTTCTTGTTCATAGAGTAATAATCGAACACTCACGTGCTTTTTTTAAAGGTGCAGTCTATTATTTTTAGAAGACAATGTAAAGTAAGGGAAAAATATTTGATATATTTTATTTATGAATATAATTGAAGATGCTAGTATTAACGGAGATCATTGAAGAGAAGCATAAAACTTGAAGAAGAAAATGGTTACCTGTAGAATGAGGTGAGACAATGCGGTAGTAGAGGGTAAGTGTAAGGAAGGATATAAAATAAGTGTGGATTATATAAGAAGTTTATCTCTTGCAAGAAACAAGAAGCAAATATCGTAAGAGAGAAGAGGACTCATGATTTGATTTGTTAATAGCATTCAGTCCAAGCATTTAATTCAAAACAAATCATTATCTAAAGGTAAGGAAGGAGAGAGGCTAAATATCTTGACAGAGACTGTTCTATGATTTGATATTTACTTTTTATCTTATTGAATTTGACTACAATGATGATTATCTATTGTCATAAAAATAGATATTATAAGATATAGTATATGTAATATAGAATGAATCCGGTTACTTCTTTGAGTTATATTGCTTAAGATATTGTTTTTAAAGTTAACTGTTAGATGAGATATATGGTAATTGTATAATCATTAAAAGGTTTTAATGGTTAATGTGCAAAAAAAAAAAAAATAGATTCTAAGAAAATGTTAATATCATATAGAAAAAGTAATTGATAGTTTTGTATAATTTTATTATGTTGATATTAGGCGTTCAATCTTCACAATTTTCTATAGATATGATTTTGATAGTAGACATGGGAAAGTCAGTAGTAAGTTTCTGAAAATTTGTTCAAATAATATTTTTAAAAGTTATTATCTCATGGATTTAAATTAAGCATATTATACATTAGTAAATTATTATTATTATTATTTTATCAGTAAATGGAGTTAAAAAACAAGTAAATTCTTTTCATTTTAATTGTTCATATTGTTTATAAATTGTGATTTAGTATCTAACTCTAATGTAGTAGCAGATTTTTTATTTGGATTGAGAATTTTGAATTGTAATTTAATTATTGTTTATTGATTTTGATTTTTAAATGTCTATATGAAAGCAACAAAGTTCACTGACTATAGTTGTTTCTTCTGGAAGTTAAAATATTGAATTTGAGAATTAGTTATTAAGATTGAGATTATGAAAGAAGAAAAATGTATGGATAGGAAAATTTAATACGATTTAGGAAAATTTGTTTTATCTGTAGATTATATTTGTGTTAATTTTATTTATATAATTTACTTGACTTTTATATAGATTATCTCTTTTATTTTTTAAATATTAGGAATGCTGTTATTTACATTATTAGTTGGTTGAAAATTCGATATGAAAATGAACTTTTTAATTGAGGTTTTTTTTTTTTTTTTTTTTTGGCTGATGCGTATTAATTCTTGTTTTTTAGATCTTTATTTATATTTATTTATATGAAATGCCGATTTAAAGTGCATGGTTATATTTAGATTATAGACATTTATTTTGAGTATATCATGCACAAATAAAATTATTATTATCTAACAATATGTTTTTTTACTATGTTACTTTAAAGAAATATTATGTTTAAAAAAATAATAGTTTATTCCAGTTGGATTTTAAAAATGATAAGTATAAAAAATAATATGATTCTGAATATATATATATTTTGCAAAAGAAAAAAATTAGTCTGATAATAAATTTCATAGAATAATTAAATCAAACTATTTATCTAAAGATAGACAATAAAAGTATAAATAAAAAAATAAGAAATATAACTTTTGTGTAATATAATAACTAAGTAGTCTGTAAATTTGAAGGGA